>JAJONZ010013229.1:0-24905 GCA_029582445.1 Solanum paucissectum | reverse complement strand
TGAGCCTTGTAAGGCTCGTAGGAATTTGAGCCTTGTAAGGCTCGTAGGAATTTGAGCCTTGTAAGGCTCGTAGGAATTTGAGCCTTGTAAGGCTCGTAGGAATTTGAGCCTTGTAAGGCTCGTAGGAATTTGAGCCTTGTAAGGCTCATAGGAATTTGAGCCTTGTTTTACAAAATCTATTTTACACGGTGTTAACAATTATTGCCGTTTTGATTTCATAATTAATTGAGTTACCCTTTTTGAATTTTCAAAAAAATTTGTTGCCCTTTTAGTTTCAGACTCTCATATATAGGAGCAACAAAGAGTGTTACTCCATGCTCTTATTGGATGACATTTTTTCCCCTCTGTTTAAAAAAAATAAATCATAGTTATAGGTGTTAACTCCTTAGCGTTGATTTTGATAAATGACACTTAAACATTCACTCATAATCTTCGCAGGTAAACACATCAACAAGAAAGGAAACCAAGCATAAAGCATAAAGAAGAAATAAAGATATATCCTGATCTGTAGAATCAATCAATTAGAGATTCCAGAACAAAGATATGTCTTGATCTCTAGAATCAATCAAATTCCAGAATCAATCAGGCAGATCATGATCAATCAGAAATTCCAGAAATCCATCAAATATATTCAAGATTGTAGAATATATTTAAGATTGCAGAACAAATCACCTAAGGAAGGAAAGAGGTAATGTGCATCAATCAAAGGATACTTTCAAGACAACAAGATCAGTTAACATCCAAGACTACAAGGAAGAAATCGAAATCAAGGGATGCATTCAAGTTAACGAGATCAACCAAAGATTCAACCAAGAGGTGTCAACCATAAAAAAAGATCATGTCCTTCAAAGATCGATCTGATAATTGCTTAAGTAAGGTTGCTCATGCACATATCTGATATGGACATGACTCACCAAATCAATTAGAATAAAATCAAGGACTTAATCAAAGATCCTTGATTCAAACTCCCTTGGATTTTCGTAAAAGAGCAAAGTCCTCCAAAGCTATATAAACCTCTCTTAGCCATAGTTGTGAAGTACGCACTTCAATTGAACTTATATTGCAATCTTCTTTTATCTTTCATAAAACTTTGTACACACTTGAGTGAACAATTGAAAAGAAAAGAGAAAGAAAGATCTGAGTGTAGGTTATACAAGTAGATGTTGTGTCGAAGAAGAAGATCTGATTAGCATATCAGACAGGGCTCTCAATAGTAACATTTTGTAACACCCAAGTTCTCAACAAACTCTTAAAGAAGCCCTTGTAACCCAAGGGGACTGGAAGTAGGCACCACATCGGTGTTCCGAACCAGTATAAACTATTTATGTCATTTACTTACTGCTTTTACTATCTCTGTATATATGTTTTACTAACGTGCATGTGAGTCGACTGACCAGAGCAGGAAGTTGACTGAAGGAAATTTTAATTAATCACCCCCCTCTTGACTTTCAATAGTTGTTATAGGAGTAACAAAGAGTGTCACTCCAATTTCAACTCTTTGAATGCATGAATTTGATGGAGAATGATGGAAATGCCTACTTCCAAGTACAAGTTTATATTATAAAACATTTCTATCTTTGCTATTTCTACTTCTGAAACCTCAGAAATCACACCCATATTGCCTTCCAACATTGTAAACAGGAGACACAAAAAAACTAACTTCGGCCTTTGACATTTTATATGAGTGATATCATCGATATTCATACAAACAGAGAATCAATGTCGACCTTACCTCTGTGTGTGTTTCTAATTCCATAATAAAGTAGCCTCACTTTGTTCATTGGCCCCTTGAAAATCATCTACATGTTTTTTTTAGGATAACTTTCTCCATTCGTGTATTCTTGGCTGCAAAATAGATGTAAGTAGGTAGCTAATTTTCTAACAGATTTTAAATCATGTATCCATTACATGATTTAAAGCTGAATAATAAATTAGTCTGAGAGGATAGAGTGTGTAGATTTTATCGCTACCTCGAAGAGGTAGAAGATATGAAGTAGAAAAGGTTGTTTCCGACAACATCGTATGAAGCTTGCAAATAAAAAATTAAGTTTCAAACTTCTAACCATCTCTGTATTTTTCTGAACATTCCAGCATACTTTTTTTGCTTTCTAATTTTATTTTTTGTACTACATCTCCTTATAACCTTACATATGCAGTGTTTGTCGAGGAATGTTTACTATGCTTTATCTAACATATTATTTCTTTCTTGTTGTTCCTTTGTTGCAGTGGTATAAAGAAATGATACGGAAGGGGATAAATCTTTTGCTAGCACACATCAATTACATCCCTCTAGCAAGGAAGTAATATATGTGATTGTACAATTTATAATATATTTACCAGTCTAATACTATTGTTTTATTGATCTCTCAACAAAATGTAAGATATACGTGTTTCAATTTCTTGAATGTGAAAAAAATGACATCGGAATGCACAAAAATTGGGCCCGTTGTCACGGACTTAGAGTTTTCGATAAAGCTCCATACGGCACTTCACAACTTGCTCACTACTCTTGCAAGATATTGTAAGCTCAAGCAAGCCTTTAAGACTAAGATCGATAAGAGAATGCAAAGAAAGACTTAGAAAGAACAAGAGAGCTTTTGGAAGAAGGCTTTTGTATTGCTTGTGAAATGATTTACAACTTGGTTGATGCCTTGCAAATGAATGACACCTCTATTTATACTACAACCTAGGGGCTAAAATGCAATTAATAATTACTTTATAAGTCCCTAAAGTATTTACACTTTGGTCCCTCTCTAGAATTTTCTACACATTCTAGGATATTCTAAGGCTTTCTTGAAATATCTAAACTATTCTAGAGTTCTCCATTAGCCTCTCCTTAACTCTAGAATCTTTTGCCCTTATCCGGATGCAAAATTTGAATGGAAAAGTGGCGGGACATGACACCCTCCCCCACCTGATGATGCGACGACTGCGACACACTGCTGCAAAAATTCCCGGACTTGATCTTTAAGCTGCCACAAGTCTTCATATCACTCCCATGTGGCCTCCTCCGGAGTTTGTCCCTTCCAATGCACAAGGAACATGGCACTGGCCTGTTGATATTCTAGAGTTAAGGAGGGGGTTATGGAGAACTCTAGAACACTTTAGATATTTCAAGAAAGCCTTAGAATATCCTAGAATATGTAGAAAATTCTAGAAAGGGACCAAAGTGTAAATACTTTAGGGATTTATAAAGTAATTATGAATGTGGCCGACGGCAAGTTCAAGACTCTTGAAGACTTCACCCTTGAGAAGACTGACAACATCCGCAAAGAGTTAGAGGGACGCCAGCGGGCCGAGTTCAAGATGAAAGAGGCCATCACTTTCTTGGAGTGTCGGCTCATGGAGGCATTAATCATAATTGATACCTTGAAGGTCGAGATGAAAGCACTCAAGGAAGGCGTGAAAGCTAGGGGATCGGTGTCATCCGACTGTGATAGGGAGGCCAGGGTCGAGGCTCCCAAGCCACCTATATTCAAAGGCATATGTGACGCTCAAGAGGTGGAAAACTTTTTGTGGCACTTGGACAATTACTTCAAGTGTAGTCGGGTGAAGAGCGACGAGAACAAGATCAACACTACAGTGTTGTATCTTTCAGAGATGGCCATACTATGGTGGAGGCGCAATGAGGCCTAGAAAGGGAAGGGGACGTGCACTATCAACACTTGGGAACAATTCGGCGAAGAGTTCAAGAAAGCCTTTTTCCCTAACAACGTCATATAAGAGGTTAAACACAAGTTTAGGGAACTGAAGCAAACGAGTAGCATTCGGGCATACATGAAGAAGTTCACAACTATAACGCTTCAGATTCCCAACCTCACGGACGAAGACATGCTATTCCACTTCATGGACGGACTGCAAAATTGGGCCAAGACGGAGTTGGAGCGGCGACAAATCAAGACCATTGATGAGGCCATCACACAAGCAGAGTCCTTGACCGACTTTAAGTATGACCGGCATGACAAGGCAAAATGCAAGGATGCAATGAGTAGACATGCCAAAGGTGAGGGAGATCGTGGCCGAGGCAAGGAGCAGCAGGCACACCCTAAGCAACACGACTCCTACAAGCCGAACAACAAGCGGTTCGGGCGTTAGAACTACACGAAGAAAAAGGCGCAGACCACCAAGGGAGATGGTTGCTACATATGCGGAGGACCGTACGGCTATGCCAGGTGCCCAGAGATGAAGAATCTTGGTGCCATCATATGCGAACAAAAAGAGAAGGACGCACAAGAGCAAGGGCAGGACACGGGCACGACGCAGGTGGGCATGGTTGGACTATGCGGGGCTATAGCCAAGCAGGCAGAGAAGCCAAGAGATTTCAACACGCAGTATGTAGACATCTCCATTAATAGACGACCAACTCGTGCCATGGTAGACTCTGGGGCCGAAGCAAATATCATGACCTAGACGGAGGCAGCGAGACTAGGGTTAAATTACGTTCCAAGCAACACCCGCCTCAAGACGGTTAATGCCCACTGACTCCCGTGGGCGGAGTCACCCAAAGAGTAAGCATCACGTTGGGAAAATGGCAAGGTAAGACAAACTTTACCGTTGATGCTTTACATATCTTTGACATCATTCTTGGGCAGAAGTTCTTCCAAAGATTCCATACAATGATCAAACCCTACCTCCAACGACTCATGGTCTTGGAGCGGGACGGTTCATGCATGGTACCTTTAGTCAAGGTGCTGAAAAAAGAAGTACATGCCCATTTATCGGCCATGCAGATGGTGAAGGGCCTGAAGAAAGAGAAGTCGACATTCATAGCCACTATTGCAAGTTCGGGAAAAGACAATGGTGCTAAGGAGCCCTTGCCACCGATCGTAGAAAAGGTCCTTGAAGAAAACAAGGACGTGATTCCAGACGAGATGCCGAGAACTCTATCTCCTAGGTGCAAGGTAGATCACAAAATCGAGTTGGAGGTTGGAGCCAAGCCACCTGCACATGCACCCTATCGCATGGCTCCGCCCGAATTAGAGGAGCTGAGGAAGCAGTTGAAGGAGCTCCTCGAGGCTGATCATATTCTCTTATCAAAGGCACCTTATGGCGTGCCGGTTTTATTCCAAAAGAAGAAAGACGGATCACTGCGCTCGCATCAACTACCGGACGCTCAATAAGGTAACAATCAAGAACAAGTACCATATCCCACTCATTGCAGATTTGTTTGATAGACTTGTACAGACGAAGTACTTCACCAAGGTGGATCTCCAAAAGGGCTACTACCAGGTGCGTATCGCGGAGGGGGATGAACCAAAGACATCATGCACTTCTTGGTCCATATCATCAGTCAGGGCGAACTACGAATGGACGGGGCCAAGATCCAGGCGATCCAAGAGTGGGAGGCACCCACGAAGGTGATCGAGCTAAGATCGTTTCTTGGACTTGCGAACTATTATCGCAGATTCATAAGTGGATACTCCGCTAAGACCGCTCCACTGACCGAGTTGTTGAAGAAAAATAAGTCGTGGGTTTGGAGCGAGGAGTGCCAACAAGCGTTCGAAGGTCTCAAGTCCACGGTGACAAAGGAGCCGGTCTTGAGCTGCCCGACTTTTCAAAGACCTTTGAAGTACATACTGATGCTTCAGACTTTACCATTGGGGGAGTCCTAATGCAAGAGAGGCACCCAATAGCATTTAAGAGCCGCAAGTTGAACGAGACCGAATGACGTTACACAGTGCATGAGAAAGAGATGACAACCATCGTATATTACCTACGCACATGGAGACATTACTTATTAGGCTCCAAGTTCGTGGTCAAGACGGACAACGTGGCCACTAGCTACTTTCAGTCACAGAAAATATCACCCCAAATCAAGCTAGGTGGCAAAATTTTTTAGCCGAATTTGACTACGTCTTGGAGTATAAGCCAGGAAGAGGCAATGTTGTGGCTGATGCACTAAGTAGGAAGGACGAGCTTGTTGCTATCACAACGGCCCATTGTGACATTCAAGATGTGATCAAGGATGGCATGAAATATGATCCCGAGGCCAAGAAGTTGATTGAGTTGGCTGCCCAAGGCAAGACAAGGCGCTTTTGGGTGGAAGACGACCTTTTGCTCACATCCGGTCGGAGGGTATACGTACCCAAGTTCGGGTCTATCAGGCGGCGAATCATCAGGGAAATCCACGACACACCATGGGTTGGGCATCCGACGCAGCGACGAACGAGGGTGTTGATTGAGGCTATCTAGTTTTTACCGCGTATGCGGGACGACATCGAGTGCTACGTGCAGACTTTTCTTGTGTGCCAACACGACAAGGTGGAGCAAAGGCAACCGGGAGGACTACTGAGCCACTATCCATAGCGGAACGCCCATGAGAAAGCGTGACCATGGACTTCATCACTTCTTTGCCTAGGTCCGATTGGTATGGAACCATCATGGTCGTGGTGGATAGATTCTCAAAGTATGCTACATTCACACCCGCCACAGCCGGTTGCACCACAAATGAGGCTGCTCGTTTGTTCTTCAAGAACGTGGTGAAATATTGGGGGCTGCCAAGATATATCATTAGCGACCGAGACCCCTACTTTACCGGGAACTTTTGGAGGGAGTTGTTCGAGATACTTGGCATAAAATTTCACTTCTCCACAAGTTTCCACCCGCAGACCGACGGTCAGACCGAACGCGTCAATGCCCTATTGGAGTGCTATCTGAGGCACTATGTCAGTGCACACCAGAAGGATTGGGTCAAACTCCTAGATATGACGCAGTTTTCTTACAATTTGCAAATGAGTGAGTCCACTGGGCGCACACCATTTGAGTTGGCGACGGGTAAACAACCCCAAACTCCACATTCGTTGTCGGCTGCTTTCTAAGGGAAGAGTTTGGGAGCCTACCATCTTGCCAATGGATGGGAGAAACAACTTGACACTGCCAAGGCCTACTTGGACAAGGCAGCGAAGAAGATGAAAAAGTTTGCCGACAGCAAACGGCGTCCCACGGACTACAAAGAAGGCGACATGGTTTTGGTGAAATTCAATCCAAGACAGTTCAAAGCACTAAGGGGCGTTCATCAAAACATAGTGCGGAAATATGAAGGCCTGTTCAAGATCGTTGCCAAGGTGGGCAAGGTCTCATATTAGGAGGAGTTACCTCCACACTTTAAAATCCATCCGGTCTTTCATGCAAGCGTCATCAAACCATACCATGAGGACAAAAAAGATCCTATCCAGAACCAATCGCAATGGGCACCCATTATTGTCACCGCCTCGCATGACCGGGAGATTGAGGCTATCATAGACTACCAAGCCAAACGGAAGCGAGGTCAATAAGCCACTGCCATGTTGCTTGTGCATTGGAAGGGACAAACTCTGGAGGAGGCTACATGAGAGAGATATGAAGACTTGTGGCAGTTTAAAGACCAAGTCCGGGAGTTTTTGCAGCAGTGCGCCGCAATCGTCGCATCATTAGGTGGGGGAGGGTGTCATGTCCCACAACTTTCCCAGTCAAATTTTGCATCCGGATAGGGGCAGAAGATTCTAGAGTTAAGGAGAGGCTTATGGAGAACTCTAGAACACTTTAGATATTTCAAGAAAGCCTTAGAATATTCTAGAATATGTAGAAAATTCTAGAGAGGGACCAAAGTGTAAATACTTCAGGGACTTATAAAATAATTATTAATTGCATTTTAGCCCCTAGGTTGTAGTATAAATAGAGGTGCCATTCATTTGCAAGGCATCAACCAAGTTGTAAAGCAATCTTCCAAGCTTAATACAAAGCCTTCTTCGAAACTTTCTAAATCTTTCTTTGCATTCTCTTAGCGATCATAGTCTTAAAGGTTTGCTTGAGATTACAAGATCTTGCAAGAGTAGTGAGTAAGTTGTCAAGTGCCGCACAGAACTTTAGCGAAAACTCTAAGTCCGTGACACAGTGCTCTGCACTGGCAGTACGCGTCTAGTGCTATATATAGAAACACATATACTAAATAATTAATTTCAATTACTTAAATTTTTTACATAATTAATACAGGGATCAAATAAAACCGACCAAGCATAGTTAGAAGTTAATATATTTGTGTGAAGTCGATGGTATTATATATAGAGACTACTTGTTGGTGTTTATGCATTTTAATATTAAAATAAAAATATTAAGTGCATATGTTAGTGGGTATAAGTTGACAAGAATGTGGTCATTACTTTGGTGTAACTATTGTAACCACTATTGCCATGATCTACCACTAATTCCACCCATTCTACCTCTTTATTCTTGTAACCTATGTAACTTATAGGTCATTCACTTATCCAATTTACTATCCATTATCTTCTTATTCATTGCAAGGAAGAATTCATCACCTATAAATAGTGGTGTCTTCCTTTGGGTTGATAAAGTGGAAGAGAAATAGTGTAAGAAAAGATGAAAAGTATATATTGAGGTTAGTGTAGTGAAAGAGAGAATTGAAGCTAAAAAAAATTCTAAGTTATATAATATATGTGCCTCAGCCTAAAGATTTGTTTATTCATTTTTGTCATTTTATTTTGAACTATAATAGTCTGTATTTGTGGTATATTATACCATCAATTTTAAGGAGATTCATGTTTTGTTACATTTTGAAAAAGTGCGGATATCAAGATAGGGATGTCAACATATTTCCGCTCAACGTTGCTCTCTTCAAGAGATGGAAGAGAAGAGGTGTATGGTAAAATATTTTTCTACTTGCTCAATTCAAGTGGAGAAAAGGTAAAGGAAAAAAAAAAACCCTAGTATTTTCATGAATAAAATGATACTACTTTTCATGAAAAAATGTATTTAAATTCTTAAAATAGTGGGGTTCATGAAATGAGGAAAGAGTCATTGTGAAAAAAAATGATTTTCGCATCTTTGAGAAATGCTCTAAAAAGGGTATTACAAGTGCATATATTTATTGTGGAATAAATCACATGTTGTTGTTTGGCTATAATGAGATGATTTTTGGCTCTAGTATGAGAGTTATAAATAAATTATGAAAAACATGTTGAGTAGCCATAACATGAAATGTTTTGGGTGAGAAAAAATTATCATAAACATGTGATGAAATTTTTCTTGTCAAGTCACGTAATATTAAAAAAAAATATGAAACGCAATCTTATTGATTGTGTGAGTCTTGCAACTCATTTTGATTCAATTGTGTGAGAAAGTCGTGACAAATAAAAAAAGGAAGTTTGCTAGCCTAATAAAAATATGAGCTATGTGACTCACAACCTGACATGATATTATGTTTGCAGATAAAGTACTTAGCAAGTACAAACAAACAAGATGAGAAAATTGGTGCTATTTGTTGGAATTGAGAAAATCAAATTATATTGCTTGTTTGAAGTAAGAAAAAAATAAGCTTCAACAAGTGTAAAAGTGAATTGATTTTACTATATCAAACACTTTATTTTGAAAAATTAATTTTTCTAATTTTGATTAATTGTGATAGCACCAATATAATGGTTGAATACAAAATCGTTATTATAACGATAAATTCGGACTCATGAGAAGAAAACACAATATTGTGAGATCATATTGATCACTAGTATACTGATGCTTATCGTGACCAACGACACTAACCTACGGTACGAGTGTCTACGATCGTTGATAATATAGTAACCCAACCAACGGTTGGGGTCGTGTCCCAAGGGAGTGGTTTTGAGAATTAATAGAAAAATAAATTTAGTTCTAATTAATCGTAGCTAAAGACATTAACGATTAAAAACATAGTAAATTGACGGGGGTGACACAAAAGTGTCAATTATCAATTGGGGTTTTTGTCACAAGTAGTAGAAACAACTAATTAAAATAACAAGAAAATCAAGTATGGGGAAGAGTTCTTGGAGTGTGACCACAATACAAGTTGAGATAAGTAGTTGGGTACATGCTTTTGATAGGAAATTTGTAAGATAATAGTGACTAGGCTAAGCTTTAAATGGAAATAAGTTCCCTCTCGGGTAACTTACCCAGTTTCAAATGCATTCCTCTCGGACACTCATTTGCCGCATGAAGACCAGCCTACGTCTTACTCCACTCACTCTCTCGAGCTGAGTGTTAGGATATGGGACTAGGGCTCACCCTCTAGGGCTAAACCTCATGTTGACCCACTCCTTAGGCCATCAATCTAGTGGTCTTGGTTTCGCGACCTCCCTCTCGGGCAAGCCAAAAACACATGGGTGGCTTTGTATTGGCAACTACAAACCCTTTAGATTAAACCACAACTACTAGGTGAAATCACCATTAAACTACATCTAGCCTATCAACAAGCAAGACCCAACAATAATATCAACACTTATTTGCTAAATCACACCCCAAGAATGGGGGCTTTTAGCCATACATCAAGAAATAACAAAATACACCTAAAATGATAGTAAAATCAAGTGGGTATAAGAAATTAAACCTTGATTTAAGCAAAGGAATAAGAATGGAGAAGACCCACTTCCAACTTGGGGAAAATGAAATCCTTCTTTCTTCAAGTCTCCCAAAAAACCCTCTCCAAACTTGAGAGAAAAATACCCAAAAAGTACTATTCTATTGTGAAAAATTATAATAATGTTTGACTCCCTAAAATTAATAAAAAGTTTAGTATTTATAGACTTCAGAAAATAGTGTTGGCGGATCATTCGACGAGGTTAGTCGGAATTGCCGATTAACTCGGCGATTCGCCCTTTGATGTAGTTCGTCACCTTCTTGCACTAGCCTTCAACATCGTCGTGCTCTGTGTCATTGGGCGACATAGTACTGCTTCGCGGATCTATTCGGCGGAACGCCGACTGCTCTTTTCATCGCCTTTTTGATCCTGCTCCTTCAGGGCTTCGCGTACTGGAACAAAAGGCGGAGTGCGTCCCTTCTGCGAATCGCCAAGTGTGCTTGGCGATGCTCAGGGTTCAGCTTCTTCGTTCTTTTAAGTCTTTTTGTTCCTTTTTGCGCCTAAGTGTCCATGCTTCCACTAAAACTTCAAATACCTGAAACTTAAGAGTTTTCATCAGATATTGAGACAAAATAAGCATTTGAGGACACTATTTTTATTAAAATAAAGCTCTAAATGAATCCAATTTGTGGACTCATCATATACTATCAATATTAATTGTGTTAAAATTATTTGTGATAATCTTGCAGATTCATGAACTGAGGCCTTTGCAAGAAAAAGAGTCTAAAGCACATCGAGGGGATGAAATTGAAGCTCATAAATTTTGAGTCATGTAAGAGGAAACTCAACCTGCAGACTAGAGATCATATAACCAAGTTCAATGGGAAGAATGAATCATATGATGCCTTGTTATGAAATGCACTAATATTAATTTTATTCAATCCCTATGATGTGAGTGCATGTATCCTATAATGATTTGTAGAAGTTGAGTCTTTGAACTCTTAATGAAAGTTTGTATCTCGTATAAGTGGGGTGTCAAATTATAGGAGCACCCTTAACAGATTTCACCTATGTGAGTGTGAAAGTAGACCGCTTTCTATGAGAATATGGTTGTTCTAAAAAACACTCATGAACCCAGGATATCACAAGACCGTAATGTGCTGACTATTAAAACTTATGTCAATACCTTGATTATTGTGTGTAAGCAATGATACTTTATTTTCCATGATCAGTCATAGTTCAAGTCTAAGACCACTGCTGACTCTGGAGTAAATGTTATTGTTTTACTAAGTGAAGGTTCAATGCAAAGCACACCTTCATTATGCATAATAGTCTACCTTCAACTAAGTTGTGAAGAACTCTTAATTTAATATTGAAATGAGTGGGAGAATGTTGGTGTTTATGCATTTTAATATTAAAATAAACATATTAAGTGCATATGTTAGTGGGTATAAGTTGACAAGAATGTGGTTATTACTTTGGTGTAACTCTTGTAACCACTATTGCCATGATTTACTACTAATTCCACCCATTATTCTACCTCTTTATTCTTGTAACTTATGTAACTTATAGGTCATTCACTTATTCAATTTACTACCCATTATCTTCTTATTCATTGCAAGGAAGAATTCATCACCTATAAATAGTGGCCTTCCTTTGGGTTGATAAAGTGGAAGAGAAATAGTGTAAGAAAAGATGAAAAGTTTATATTGAGGTTAGTGTAGTGAAAGAGAGAGTTGAGACATAGAAAAATATTCTAAGTCTTCAACTATATTCACTATACAAAAGAGAGTATTTATATGTTGAAGGAAGGTGTTCTTTTGTGGAGTTTTGGACTCTTCAACTAATCCGAAGTTACTTGAGTTGTACGACGTTGTTGGGTTGTTGTATCCTAGAGGGGACAAGTCAAGAGATATATTGTTGGATCGGTGTAGATTATGCCGTAGTGAGCTTGATTCTCTTTAAAGAGAGCGAGATATCCGTGTCTCAGCCTAAAGATTTGTTTATTCATTTGTGTCATTTTATTTTGAACTGTAATATTTTGTATTTGTGTATATTACACCAACACTACTTTTATTGTGTTGTTTGTCTGTCTGTCGAGTTATGTTGTTTCACGTTGGAGTAGGACAGATGGATCATTCTTGTATAACAAGCTAAGCTGAAATTTTGTGAAAATCATTTATACTAGACTAATACTAGTATATATAAAACAATTACTTAATATATGTATCCTTGGTCGACCAAAAAAATCAATTACTTAATTTTTTTATTAATTAATAGACATGATTCTCTACTTCCTATTTTAATTGATTTTTATGTACGTCTCTATTTTACTTTTTAGATTATCAATCTCTCTCTTTGTTTTTTCCCCCTCAAAAAATGTTTTTTTTAATCTGATGTATATGTAGAACAAATAAATTACCGAAATGAAAATCAAAAGTGAATTTGAATAATGGAGAAATGAACAGAATAAAAATAATTAATTTGATCATATATTATATATTGAAAAAACTATTTTAGAGAAATAGAGATGGTTAGTAAAGGAAAGTAGATAGTTTTGATTGTTGGATTTGCTAGAAAGCGTATGCATGATATGATGATGATATACAAATCCAAGCTTACCCATGAGCAACATATCTGATAGGGCCCAAATTCGTGGAAAATTCACATTGGACAAATTAACATGCATGCATGCTCAAAATACACATTTATTATTATTATTATTATTATTATTTCACACACATTTAAAAAAAAAAAGATTGAGTTTACCTGACGTTCTTTTCTATCACCAGAAAAACTCTTCACACCAAACAAGTGTTTCGTCTTCCATCTTTCCCGTAAGAAAATAAAAATTCAACGATCGCCTTGTTTTCCTCTTCCTATTTCAATTTCATACTTGAATATGTAATTTTAACTTTTGAAAAAAACTTTTTCATATTCTCATTCACAAAACTTTAAATGTATTTTTATGTTCAAACACTAACTTCAAGTTTCAATCAATATAATACTATATTTTTTATAAAAAAAAATTAACTCCAAATTAAATATATATTCTTTGTCTCAATTTATGTGATGCAATAATTTTTTTCTATATTTATAAATAAATAATTTAAGTTAAAAATTTGATCATACGTTATGAAAGGTTGGAATTTGAAGGTCCTAAACTTGTTAAGAGTGTAAATGCACATAACAAAATGAGGCCCAAGTCAAATTAGCATTATAGACGTAAAGTTAAATAATTAAATTAGAATCGTATAAAAGGAAGAGACTGGGCATGGTAGACTTGGACTAAATTTCCTTGAAAACAAGTGAGACATCTATTTATTGCATTTAATAGTATTTTATTGTCTATTGATGGGTGTTAGCTAGCTAGCTTCTCTACTTTGATTTTTGACGATCTCCGCCCTCGTCCTTTGACTCGACTTGCCATTTCTCTATTACACATTTGCTTCTTATATTAATATAATAATATAATACAAATGAGGTGCCAAATTATACTCCTTTCATTTATCACAGGATTTTTTTTTTATCTTTTAAATTTAAATTAGCATCTCATGACATACTAACTTTTTTATTTTTCATCTCATGTAGACTAATGAATCTAGCCATTTAGTTTTATATTAATCTAATAAGTCTTCAATCATATTGAATTAATTAAGTCTTATTATCTAATGAGGATGATTAATTAGTTTGAGTATAGAAAATATAGATTCTTGTTAATTTTGAGGATGAACTTTTATATTCCTACAAATCAAATGATTCAACTATTAGATGCTTGGATAAACAATAATGCAAATGAAATTATGTTTTTTTTTCATGGAATAATTAATTGACAAGAGCACTTAAACTAATTCATATAACACACATAAATGCAAATTACCTCTTTGCAGTACTTTAAAATTTGGATCCATTTCTTATTAACGACGAGATAGCATCTTTGGTTGATATACCTAAAACTAAATGACTAAATTTTATTTTTTTGTGTATCTAAAATTAGCCTAGGTTTTATCTTACATAACATTAAAATAAAATTTTCTCAGTATATACATAGAGGAAATTAACTTTAAAGAATTCCTTTTGTCCAAATTTAAATGTATATGTTTGACTTGGCATCAAAACGAAATAAGAGGCCAAAACCGCGTCAGGGTTGAAGGTGTAGGAAAATTGGTCACATTGAACTTATGCAATTAAATATGGCATAATGTTCTCCTTTCAGACAACATAAACATAAAACATTATTCCTATTTTTTTTTCTTTTGTGAAAGATGATTAATAAAGAAAGGTAGACATTCAACTTCAGGGTAGGCTAAAATTATGTAGAGAATAATTGGACTCCAATCTCACAGATTTTGCTTTGTGTGACTAACTTCCCCAAATGTTAAATCTACGAGGTTACACAACTATCTTTATCATATTACCAATTTTAACTGTAAAATTACTATGTTATTTTTGAATTTTTAAATTTAATACTATATGAGAATTATGGGAATGAATTACAAGATGAGAATGACCAATTAGTAAATTTTTTTAGTTTGTTATAAATAAAAGGGAAATGATTGAAAGTAGAGGGATGGTAAGACTAAGATATGAATGAGGTGGAAAAGACTAAGTCATAGTTGAAAATTTACAACAACCAACTACGACTAAGAGTGTTGATTGAATAGAAAATTAAAAAAGAAATTTGAGTCAAGTCAAACAAGGTTGGGTGGTCGATTGATGAGGAGGCAGAAGCTGCAAATAGAATAGAAGAGATCTCAATCTCATCCCTCTTTCTTTCTTTCTTTCTGCTGGAGAAAAACGTATGCGAGATCAGAGATATGGGAGTTTGTTTCAGTTCTAATAATCAGAGCCCATCTACCACTGCCCATTTCAGCTCAGGTACCAGAATCAACAACTTGATTTATTTATTTATTTATTCGGATTGGATTCCGAATAACTCTTAACTTGTGCTTCTGCATCGAAATTATTATATCTTGTAGGCATATCACAGACGACGACGAGCAACACGACATCCTCAACTGTAAGCAACGTCTCCGGGAATAGCCAATTCTCAGCAGCCAGCGGCGGAGGAGTTGATGTGGTGTATCCAAATGTGGGACAGATATTACCGCATCCTAATTTAAGGACATTTTCTTTTACCGAACTCAAGACCGCTACAAGAAATTTTAGAAGTGATACCGTCCTGGGAGAAGGCGGTTTTGGCAAAGTTTTCAAGGGTTGGCTTGATGACAGGGCTTCATCCAGGACTGCTAGTGGCACTGTCATTGCTGTTAAGAAATTGAATTCTGAAAGTTTACAAGGACTTGAAGAGTGGCAGGTAAATTTCAATTCATTTAGTAGTATTATGTTCTCCTTCTCCACAAATAGATTAAGTTTGAGTTGGATGGATGGTCTACCATCTTTGTTCAGAGTCTTGCTTTTGTTATGCCTTTCTACTTTCGAGCACAAGCTATTGCTTTCTACTAAATGTCACTCAGTTTTGTTCGTCATTGACTAGACTACGAACTATTACAAGTTAAAATTAGTTTTATTGCTGGTATAGATGCTCATTTTTTGTTCCCAAGGCTCTTTGTGTATTTCATTTCATTTGTTTATGCAGTGTGAGGTTAATTTTCTTGGAACACTTATACATCCTAACCTGGTCAAACTCTTGGGATACTGCTGGGAAGATAAAGAACTATTGCTTGTCTATGAGTTTATGCAAAAGGGCAGCTTGGAGAACCATCTTTTTGGAAGTAAGAGATGAGCTATATACTCTCAATGATATATAGGATTTTCTAGAATAAATCAGTTAGGAATGTGCCTATTTTATTATCCACCTAAACATATTTGTTCTCTTCGGTTTGCTCAGGGGGCTCTGCTGTTCAGCCACTTCCATGGAATATAAGGCTTCAAATAGTGATCGGTGCAGCCCGAGGCTTGGCATTCCTACATGCATCAGAGAAGCAAGTCATTTACAGAGACTTCAAGGCCTCAAATATATTACTTGATGGCGTATGTTTCTTTTTCTTTTCCCCTGGAACATTGTCGTGTAGGTTCTTATCACAAGTAATATAGAGATCACAAATTGATCCCAGTTGATTATTTCATTCACCACAAACCCTGAGCACCTTTGTGTTTGACTTAATGTTTTGCCTTAAGTTTTGAGCTCTTGATCTCAGAGTGACAAAACCTTACTAGCTGACCTATAACAATGAGAACATTAGGGAAAAGGTTGTTACTGATTACATGACATTCTTTAATTCCTTTTGATTTCAGTCTTACAATGCAAAGATATCAGATTTTGGCTTGGCCAAACTCGGTCCTTCGGCTAGTCAATCACATGTGACAACACGGGTGATGGGAACGTATGGTTATGCTGCTCCTGAGTATGTTCAAACAGGTAAACTTAGTGTCCGTTAGGCTTCTATACTTGGTAGTTATACGTCTCTGGAATCACATCTTGTGCTTACATGTTCAAACATATATACAGTCAAATCCGAGTAAATGTATGTTCATACTTGTATCGTCATTTTTTGACAGGACACTTGTACGTGAAAAGCGATGTCTATGGTTTTGGTGTTGTGTTAGTGGAAATGCTAACAGGTCTACGGGCACTAGACACAAACCGCCCAAGCAATCAGCATAATCTGGTTGAATGGATTAAGCCACATTTATCTGATAGAAGGAAGTTGAAGGACAAGATGGATTCGCGGCTGGAAGGAAGATATCCATCCAGAGCTGCAGTTCAAATAGCACAACTGGCACTGTCATGTCTTGGACCTGAACCTAAAACCAGACCAGGAATGAAAGAAGTAGTGGAGAAACTAGAACAGATTGAGGCAGCCAATGAAAGACCCAAGGAGCCTAGAATAACATCCAGACATCAGACTGCTTATAGATACGGTCAGCCACCTTTGCACCATCGTTCTCCACTTCATCCAAGGAACGATGTAAATCGAGCCTATCCACTCCCAAGAAGAGCATCATGAATATGATAATACTATATAGCTATGTTAACTTAGTTGTCCAAATACAAATGTTATCTGTTTTTTTTTTTTTTTTTGGTTGCCTGATGTCTGAGCTTGTGAGATGAAGTGTTCAGGCTCTGTATGGCATTGGGTTGTGCTTGTTTCAGTGATATATATGTAAAGAGTTCATTATTTTGTACATTGAAGGAGATTCAAGATTTCCAGCCCCCTGTGTTATGGATATGGTTGAGTATGCATGATAGTGTGCCTGGTGATGAGAAGTTAGAAACTGGAAGCAGATAATCAACACCTGCACTGCACACAGAGTTGATGCATCTCTAATTTTGAGATATATGTATTCCTAGAATCACCATCTCTATTCTAATCTCTGCTTCATGGATCCATTTCTGGTTTCAATGTTCTTTTTTATTTCTCTCAATTTAGGTGGCATTCCAAGTTACCTCTTTCGCAAAAAGTAATTTATTTATTTTAACATACAATTAACTTTTAGATTAAACATTGTGAAAGAATTTAGGCATCCAACAGAATCCTAAAGGGGGTGTTGTATCGAAGTAATCAGGACTTGCATATTCTTTTTGTGGCGTTATGCGATACAAAATTATCCGAGTGTATGCATTTGAGATAACTTAGATGGACATTTCATATTATTATTTGTCAAAGAACTTTCTAAATGTTTAATTCATATGTACAATATCAGCACCTTCAATACATTACTCATGTTTGATGTTTGACTAAATTCAAATTATTTATGTATATCAAAACAAACCTAGATTTCATATTCTTCGGTCATTACAATAAAGATGTTAACCTACAAATAATTTATTACAATTTAAAAATAGCAAATAATAATAACATGAAAAACGCTACAAATAACTGATAAATCGATCTTAACCTACTAAAGGATATAAGAGAGAATTAATAAGTAGCACTATTTTAGCAATAACATGAAAAGCACTACAAATAAATTAACCTTAACCTACTAAAGGATACAAAAAAATAATTTAAGTAGCATTATTTTAGCAATAACGTGAATAGTGTATTCAATGCCGGCTCTCTACAACTACAAGGTTAGAAAAAACTGCAAGGCTCTTACACACTTAAATTTGAGGAGCTTTGTTATTATTATTATTATTATTTTATTTTTTTAGCAATAATAGATTATGATTTTTTCAAAATAAATAAATATTGAATACTCTTGTTAGAAAAAGTAAACTTTTCGCATAAAAGAAAAAAAATATTAAAAGAAGCTTGTCAAATCTAATGAATAAAGAAATCAATTATAAAAAAATTATATGCAATTTTGCATCTCAACAAATTTTTAAAAAATACTATTATTATTTTTATTTTAAAAAAATTAGGGTAACCATTCGATTTTGACCATGTTTGAGCTTCCTTCTGCTTCAAACTAACTAATTTTAAACTAATTTGTATTAGTACTCTTACTGAGCAATAGGAGAGTTGAATTACGTGAAGGACGAGAATCGAATATTGTTGCCGAAAGTGGAATATTATGGTAAAATGTAAAAATTGGTTCCCTCTTATGCTAAAATGCAGAAATTTGTCCCTCTCTTAAAAAATTGACAAAAAAAAAAGAAGAGAAAGTTGTTCATCTGCCAAGGCCCAAGCTGAGTTGAGGGTGAATGCAGAAAAATGGCGCAATACTAATATAATTGATCCCACTGTCAGAGGTCTCTTCTTTCTAATTTTGGTTGGCCATGGAAGCTCGTTTTAAAGGATCGTTCATCTCCCCTACCTTGCTAATCTTCTTCTTCTTCTTCTTCTTCTTCTTCCAGGTAAATCTTTCACTCTGAATAATATCGTTGCGCATCTAATTGGTCTTCTCTTTCTTCCTGAGTCTCTATTCACTAATCGTGTTAGTGTCGCCCTGGATCTCGTAATTTTGAAAGAGGTTTACCGATATTGTTGTTGTCCTTGTTTTTTATTCAAAATTATATTATTGGAGCTTCACTTTAGCTCTTTGTTCTCATTTTTATTCAGGTTGCACCTTCTTCCCCAGTAGAATTGTCAAATGTATCATCATCACTGTAAGATCACTCCTTCTCTATACTTTGTAAATTTTGCTGCTGCAACTAATCAATGTTACCTGACTTCTCTTCCTCCTATTTTCAGTCGGGGAGAGCTGAAAGGTCTTTTCCCCTCATATGATTGTCCGCAATGCATTAATAGAAAGGTTAATAATACTTCTCTTTGTTTCTATGTGTCAGTCATGCTTCTACCATGTGAAATTCCTATATATTGAACATCTTTATCCGCCTCAAATCCATGAAAATGTCCCAATAAAACTGCAGAATATTGTTACACCATCTGCTCGTATAGCACAAAACTAGAGTTCCTATATTGAGTTCATCCTCTGAAATCTGGTAATTGTTTAGGCAACTTTTTTGGTGCCAGTTCAAGCTATGCTGATCCTGGAGATCTGCATCACCTATCTTGTTTTTGTTATATTGAAAATCTGGTTGTGTTACAACCAGTACTTTATTAGCTGTGCAGTAATTATCCCTTTCTCAGAGAAAGAATTCAAACAGCACTCTCTGATGATATACTTGGATGATCTTTTATTTCTTAAACATAAATTAGGAAAATGTTTTGTTGTTAACCTAGCTTTTAATTGGAGTTGTCTTTTTCTTTCTCTTTTGACACAGCTTAAATTTCCTAACATTGCATTTGTAGAAATGTTGATATAATGCTAGGAAAAGGGACCAGAAAATTGTGCACTTGGCTCTCAATATGATTACTTGAATGTTGAATAATGAGAGTTTATTTAGTTGATTTGAAAGCCATTATCTATATCTCTTAAGATTTTTGCCTCTATGAAACACTGTCTTCTATTTTTGCATCCCATTTGCCTTATATGACATTAACTCTGAAATTTCTTTGCAGGAACATGGTCGAATTAGTGCTGCTCGTCCTGATGAGAAAGTAATCAACTGGTTTTGATTTCATAGAAACAGTATATAATAATTAGAAAATTCTTTTCTGCTTTAGATTTATTTACTTTTAATCTATATATACCATATTATGATGATCTTCTGCTCTTAATGCAGAATATTGACATCCTTGTAACATATACTGATGCTAATGGTGCTGTTAGAACTAGGAGCATAAACTCCAAGGACTTGTCAACTTCATGGGTATGGAGGTATCCTAGTGATGAGGATGGTGATCACAAGAAGAGTTCCAAGGTCTGTGTTTACCGACCAGTTCTCAAACTTCCACAATTCCTCTACTTGGTGATATTAAATGGACAAAACACTTTGAAATGATGAGGATATAGTAGTTTTGAATTTGTTGATGTAGACTGCAACTTCTGTTTACTGCTTGTTCACAGGAAGTGGAAGGGAAGTCTCAGAAACCGGATAAGCTTGAGGGCACTATTGATCACTCTAATGGAAACAAAAATCAGTATGGAGTTGTTGTGGAGCATAAATCGGCATCTGAGTTGCATCCAATCAAACTCAAGCGCCAGGTGGCTAATCTTATATCTCCACATTTGTCATGCATGTGCTTTTTCAGTCATTTGAATTCATAGATACTTCCTGGTTCTTCAGAGGCTAAGAAACGAAAGAAGGGAACGGCGGACTGCAGAGCTGATCGAACAAGATAAGGAAATTGAAAACCAAATTCAAGACGCTGCTGTTGAGCGAGCTAAAGAGCTTGACACAACTAGCAAGGGTAAATACAATATCTGGAGGAAAGAATATGAAAACCCTAATTCTGACTCTACCCTTAAACTTATGCGTGACCAAATCATCATGGCAAGAGTGTATGCTACCATTGCAAAAGCTAAGAATGAAGATTCTCTGTATGATTCTTTGATAAATCATTCTAGAGAAAGCCAGCTTGCAATTGGAGAAGCCACTTCTGATTCTGAACTTCAACCAAGGTTGGTGCTTTCCAGTTTTTGTTATTGAAGTTAGATGTTAGGTTTTGTCTCTAATATTGGGTTTATCTACAGTGCACTTGACCGAGCAAAGGATATGGGCCATGTTTTAGCTGCTGCAAAGGATCAACTATACGATTGCATGACACTAGCAAGGAAACTAAGAGTCATGCTTCAGTCGGCCGAAACTGGTCTAAATATGCTGAAGAAAAGGAGTGCATTCTTGATACAGCTGGCTGCTAAAACTGTTCCCAGGCCTTTGCATTGTCTTCCTTTGCTTCTCACGACAGACTTCTTTATACGTCGATATGAAGAGAGAGAATTTTCGAACAAGGAAAAGCTTGAAGATCCTTCTCTGTTCCATTATGCAATATTTTCTGATAATGTACTTGCCACATCTGTTGTTGTAAACTCTACTATACTGCATGCGAAGGAGCCTGAAAAGCACGTTTTCCATATAGTGACAGATAAATTGAACTTCCCAGCTATGAAAATGTGGTTCCTTGTCAATCCTCCTGCTGCTGCAACAATTCACGTTGAGAATGTCGATGACTTTACATGGCTAAATTCTACTTACTGCCCTGTACTACGTCAGCTTGAATCTGCTAGAATGATAGAGTACTATTTCAAGGCACATCAGTCGAACTCCCTTACATCTGGCACCGACAATCTTAAATATAGGAACCCAAAGTATTTGTCAATGCTGAATCATCTTAGGTTTTACCTTCCTGAAGTATATCCAAAGCTGGAGAAAATCTTATTTCTGGATGATGATATTGTAGTTCAGAAGGATCTGACACCTCTTTGGTCTGTCAACCTACAAGGGATGGTCAATGGTGCCGTGGAGACATGCAAAGAAAGCTTCCATAGATTTGATAAATATCTTAACTTTTCTAACCCGAAGATATCTGAAAACTTTGATCCAAATGCCTGTGGATGGGCTTTTGGCATGAATGTCTTTGATTTGAAGGAGTGGAGGAGGCGCAACATTACAGGAATATATCATTATTGGCAAGAAAGGGTAAGTTAATATTACATATTCTTAAGTTGGTGCTTCTAATCACAATTATCTGAATTCTTTTATATTATCATCATGAATCTTTCACAATTTCTTATTCATTTGTTTTCCATGACATGAACTCAGCACAATTTTACAAGGAAATGATCTCCTATGGCCAATTACAGTTTGTATAGAAGATAATGACCTTACAAAGATATTATGCATTTTATTTACCGATGTCTTATGTTATAAAAGGGCCATATAGCTATAAAAAAGAACATTTGCGATGGGCCATCAAACACATCTCCCCCAATTTCATATAGGTTCTCACGAGTTTAAGAGGTCCTGCTACGAGGGTGGCTATAAGGCTAGAAAGGCATTGCCTTGATGTCCATTTTAGTTTTAATTAATCAAGTTTATATGATTTTACTGAAAATTAAGACATAGTGCACTAAACTAGATTTTATATAAATAAAGATGCTGCTGCTGTGGATGGTCAAATAAGGTGAAAAGGCTGCAGATAAAAAACCTGAACTATGGAACTACTATTGAAAATAAATGTGCTTAGGGGTCGTTTGGTTGTGAGGTAATGATAATAAACCCAGGATAAAATTTGGGATTAACTTTATTCCATGTTTGATTTGAAGTATTAGCTAATCCCGGGATAATTTAATCCCATTATTTGTACTAAAATGGTGTGATTAATAACCCATATAGAAGGTGGGATAAAACAATCCCATGGGATATCCTTGCTTCCTTGTCTCAAAAAAATCCCATGGGATATCCTTGATTATCCCTTCCCGCGTACCAAACAATCCATGATCATGAAAAACAAAGAATTAAATGGAAGTATTTTTAGAAGACTGATGGGACTGAAACCTTGAGTTATTGCTGTAAGTACCATCGTTTGCTTGAGTGTAGATAGATGTTATGGAATCAAACTGAAGTGCCAAAATTTGCCAGGAAATGTACTTCCTACCTCCTGGTATTGGTGTCTCAGGCATGATTTTTAAGGTACTAGTTGAAGTTTAATTACATTTGAGTAAATGGGTTCATAAGTGGAGATAGAATTTGACTTTTTTCAAATTTGGGCATTGTTTAGTCTTCAAAATGATGGTGGATCCCAGATAATAGAATAATGGAAAATTAGAAGGTGGATAATAATATAAAATGGAAGACAAGAAGGCTGTATTACATCAATGATGTCTCCTGGACATTACAATGACTCGTTTAGGTTTTGAGTAGAGGTGATGAAATGGTGCATTGATGATAAGAGCTATATCAATTGCGACCCCTATTTCTAGTTTTGGAGAAACATCGTATTGTATAGTTGTATTAGGTTGCAGCTCTTGTTATTCTCAGTGCCTCCTCACCCCATAAAAGGAAAAGTTGCATACCCTATGCATGATTGCTCATTTTCCGTTGAGCTTTATTGCAATCTTCTAGAAAAATGAATGATTGCCTACTTAACAAGCTTTTTGCAACTCGTTCTATGATCTACCATGTCTAGAATGCATCTATCTACTCCCTTGACCTCTTGATTTGAGAAGTGAGGAACTTCAGTTGATTTTCTTCCAAAAATTGCTCCTGAACCTGGAAAGGGCTAGCCTTAAAAAGTCAGTCTTCCATAGCAAGCTTCGCTCTTGCAAAGAGTAGTAATGCATTTGATGTTCAGGAGTACTTCTGTTAGAGGAGAAAAGTCATTTGCTATTTTAAGAAAATCTTCATCCTTGTGTGGTCTTTCAGCTGACTATGTTTTCCGTTGCAGAATGAGGATAGAACACTTTGGAAACTTGGCACCTTACCTCCAGGGTTAATAACTTTCTATAACTTGACTCATCCTTTGGATCGGAGCTGGCATGTCTTGGGTCTTGGTTATGATCCCGCCTTGAACAAAACAGAAATACAAAATGGGGCAGTTGTTCACTACAATGGAAATTACAAACCATGGTTGGATCTTGCAATTGCCAAGTACAAAGCTTATTGGTCTAGATATGTAATGTTCAATAATTCATACCTTCAACTTTGTAACATCAGGGAATAGTAAATTCATGTTTTTGCTAGTTAGTTTTGCTTATAATCAGTTTCTCTTACTCCTTGCGCTATCGGAAAAGGGGGAAAAAATCTTACTATAGTCAATCTTGAAGTTTCTGGTATCAAGAAATTTTGGGAGAGCATGGGCAAGCAACAGAGTACCCTAATGATGTTGTATGGGTGTACTTGTTTTTCGACAGCTAACAAATTAGTGGCTATAACTTGAGAAGGATGATGCATATGGTTGTTTGTCCATTTTAGACTGTTTTGACTGTTTCATATTGACCATCAGAAATAACTTGTTGGATGAAAAAAGGCAAAAATAAATGAAAGAGTTTGAGAGACATAAGGTTTCTTTTACTGCAAAACTTTCTTCCTTAAAACCAAACTCCTATTGCCCTTTTATAGGCTTACAATTAACTACTAAAGCTAAAATAAAGCAACACACAAATAATGGAAAAGTGGTAAACGTGGTCCACTATAATAAGAATATAAATTCATTGACTAAGTAAAACATAAAATCCACTAATCCTAGACCATAGACCCACAAACTGATTTCTGCAAACTAACTATTTTGAAGAATTAGTCAACACTCCCCCTTTCTTCAAAATCACAAACTCCCATTTGTCGTCTGAAGAAGTCATGCTTGTTGCGGGGCAGCGACTTCGTAAGAACATC
>JAJONZ010013228.1:0-18899 GCA_029582445.1 Solanum paucissectum | reverse complement strand
ATAATTTAAACCGATTTGATTAACTAAAAGTATGAAAACTATTTTAAATTAATTGAAGAATAAATAAAAAGTTTTGACTAAATATATTCAATAAAAGTTGATAAAAAATGAATTATATTAAAATAAACTAACATAAATAATATATTTCATCTTTTGGGGGATTTAATTAAGTTATTTAAAGTTAGAGTTAATAAAAAACTAACAATAAATAATCACAATTAAATAGGTTAAGAGTGAAGGAGAAATTGAATTTGGGCCCTTCTTGGGCCTGCTGCAGGTTGTTGTTTGGGCTTTGGTCCTATTTTTGCCCCTGAAAATTTGTATATATACCAAGCGTATATTACTGTATATGGACCATATGTCGGCCCTTTCCGCTGTATATCAGACTTTATATCATCCATATACAGCCTTGAGAAAAGCAATGTTAGATGCTGGACTACACAAGGTTCCAACTCACAGTTTAATTTAGTGGAGCTGATAACTGCAACAGCTTGGTGATGAAATCTCGACTCATCGAAATCAGTTAAAAATTGTACGGTCCAAGTCTAAGACCATATGGATCAGAGTCCATATACGAAGAACGTATAATTGAGAAAGATGAGATATTTCAGAAGGGATTAAACCTGTAAAACTTGAACGCGACAAATCAAGATGCGTCAAACTTAAAAACTCACCAAATTTAGGCGAAATGAGCGATCCAGTGAAATCATTATATGACAAATCAAGCCTTTTGAGATTGGAGAGTTGAAAGAGGCTACTGTTTGAATGAAACTTGCCTTGAAGTTGGCTGCAACGGAGATCAAGCTCAATCACTTGACCTGTTGTCTCATCACAATGAACTCCATACCATGAGCAGCAATCTATGCTTTTGTTCCATGAAAAAGTTTTTGGATATGACTGAATCTCTTGGCCTGTTACGTCGCGACAATAATCAGAAGCATAAGGATCAATGGTGAACATGTTCTTGAATTGTAGAAGAGCAAGAGCTTGATCTTTGTGGCACAAATGAGCTTGATCTTTGTGGCACAAAAAATATCTTTGTTTAGGACCACCACACAACTCAATTGTCAAGGATAAGAGTATAGACCTTGAAAGATTATTTAGGGGAGAAACTTCACATATTCAAAGGTTGGGGATTATTTCAGCATTTAAACTACTATAATAAACAGATTACAGATATCCAGGAATAGGACCACCACACACAAAATTTGTTTTGGCTCTCTTATGTCGGTTGGGTGTATGAACAAAGTCTTGCACTAGAAGTTGGTATGAAAAAAAGAAGATAAGAGTGTTACTTTGTGTATAGACCTTAACTTAAAAGGTAAAAAGTTTTGATAGTTAGGATAAGAGTATGCATATTATACCCTTTTAAGAATTTGTTGTGACAGAACTTTTCGTACCCTTAATTGGTTTCGAGCATAAGCTCAACAATGCGTCTATTTCCTAGAATTTGTTGTGACAGAACGTATTCTTTTACCTGGTTCTAATGGCTCAAAACAGTCCTCCCAATGGATATGAGATTATTCTAATACACCTTTTAACACAATAATAATATGCCTTTTTCGTCCATTCAGTTTGTTACAAAGAAAATTAATAGTTCCAAGTATGAAGGCCATTTTTAAATTTTCAGAGTAAATTCAGATATTGACTTCTTTTACTTATCTTGAAAGAAAATTTACACAACTAAAAAGTTTCACAAACGTACTCTTCAAATGAAAATTACTACTTATATGTATGTTTACGAGTGATGGAAGGGAAGATAAATAAGATAGCATAGAAAGATTCAAATGAAAGCGACAATACAAAGTCCCAGCACTTGTAATAGCACATGCATTTTGTTTGAATGTCACAAAAAAATATCTTTGTTTTGCTCTCTTAACACACACCACACAAACTTGACAGAAACAGAATTGACCTGCTGATGGAAGACAGTGCAGGAGTCCAGACATGGGATGTTCTTCATAGGCTAACAAACAAACTCAGTGTAATCGATTACCACCAGTGGGGCCTGACCGTCTTGGGAGGATAGTCTGTACGCAAACCTTACCACTACCTTGAAGGTAGAGAGGTTATTTTCGATAGATTCTCGGCTCAAAGAAAGATGTAAAAGAATGCAGTAATATAAGCAGAAAAAACGACAAGATAATACAGTAATTGAGGCTAAGGAAACAACAGGTAGTATAAAATCTAAGATGAAACATCATAAACTATGAAAATAAAGCTTCAATTTTTTGATTGGTAAACTGGATCTGGTTCTGTTACCACACTCCTATATGCTTGTTGTTATTGAGAGGACAAAAATGACACATAAATACAGTTAAATGTGTTAATAAAGAATGAATCAAATAAAGAAAAAGACTACATTTTCATTATCAATACATATCTATGTGTAGAGTTATAACTGATGAGGGAATAGAAAAAGGTGTATTAGTAATAAATTGTGATAGTTTTAATTTAATTAGAATCAAGGTCATGTTACGTGGGCGGATACATGGGCTTGTTTGACTTGATTATCACAGTTTCTAATAATCACAAGAACCATAAAATCCAATTCCCCTGGATTTCCAGCTGAGTAATAGAGAGTTTCTTCCATCTTTTGATGAAAGACCATCACGAGTCTGTATAAAAGTACTTTCTTAAAATTGAACTTTATGTCATGTGAAAGAGTTGAGAAATACAATATTTTTGAAGTATTGAATTTGAAAGTGAAAAGGGTGAACTCAAGACAGTGTTTTGGACTTGAATTCCTCAACTTGACAAATGAATAATTTAGTGATGGCACATATCGTCCGATTGAATGATCCAAAGATTCAAGTTGAGTCCGATTTTTTATATACCAGTTGAATAGGCCCTAAGAGATAATTAACTAGCATTTACAATGCCGTTTCAAATGAAGAATTGAACTATTGAACTTTATAGTCATACCTCACTCATAAAGAAGATGCCTTCTGAAGCTGATGCCACTGTCTTGGGGACTCTGATGGGTGCTTTGTAGACTTCATGGAGCAATTGAATTGGGAAATGAAGTATCGCAACTACTGCTTGAGTCGCAACCAAATCATTCTGGCCGTTATGTGCAACTCTCAAGCATTTATGCTGGTGCAGAGAGGTGGGATCATGCTGCTTCCTTGAGAAAAGCAATGTTAGATGCTGGAATACACAAGGTTCCAGCCCACAGTTTAATTTAGTGGAGCTGATAACTGCAGCAGGTTGGTGATGAAATATCGACTCATCAAAATCAGTTAAAAGGATCCTGCATATGGATTTTGCACAGAGATTAAAGCACTCTAACCCCTGTTTCTAATGTTGTTTCTCCAACTTTTCAACTGCTAGACCAACCCCATTGTGGTCGTCGTTGCTATTCAAGTTAATGTATCCTGACAGATTGTCACATGTTTTACTATGATCTTGTCCTTGGACGTTGTACGTGATCCCTAAACATTATATTATCAACCAGTAGAACTTTACCAATTCATCTTATGTACACTCAAATTCATCTTTAGGTTCTTAAATGACACAATGCTATGAGCAGCCCATGAGGCCTTGTTGGATGCTATAGCGTGTAATGCTGAATTCATTGATGATAATAACAGAAGATTCTCCTTCTGAGACCATGAGGCCGTGTTGGATACTAGATTTTCTGAGTTATGGACCGAAAGATTCCCATTTCTGAGATCATAGTCTCTTTCTCATGATACGTCGGTTGGGCATTTTGCTGCTCTGCTTCAATGATAAAATTTGAACTTTGAAGACTGCAACTTTGGTCCATGGTTTCTTGATGTTTCTTTGGTCTTTCGATGAGTCTGTAAAAAGTACTTTCGAACTCTGTAACTATAGAATTTTATGTTTCTGAATATAAAGTCGAGTGCTTTATGTTTTTGTTATGATGTCATGTGAAAGAGTTGAGTGAAATACAATGTTTTTAGTGATGACATATATCGTCCGATTGAATGATCTGAAGATTCAAATTTTTGTCCAATTTCTGTTTGTCAGTCAGATTTATTTCTACATGCCATAGACAAATGAAAACAAAATCTGGTTGTCTCAAAGTAAGAAAAGTCATATCTTTATTCATAGGATAACAAACACTTTATGGAGACACCACAAACTATGAAAAATAAAGACTTTTATCTGCATCCCAACAACTCAGTAGACTTGAATCCTGCAATTTTCAAAAATGAAGAATTAAAGTTAAGAGCTTTAAGGATGAAATAGGTAGAAATTACATCGATATATAAAAAATAATCTTCTGAAAGATAGAGATCAAGTTGAATACCTGTAGGTATCTACACGCTAATATCTTTTCTTGTGTTTTTTCATTCTCGTAGTGATTCTGTGTTCCAATTCTACAACCATCCTCGAAAAGCATGCTGGATATTGAGTTGACGACATTATGTATATTACAGACAGTCCAATAACTAGACCACAACTGTAACCCATGAGAACCGCCTGCCAACTGATCATTGGTGAATCTTCTTCTTCTTCTTCTTGATCTAGCTCAACTGGAATTGTCGCTTGTGGTACCTTATCATCACCGCCACAATCTCTTGAGGGTGGCAATCCACGTAACCCATCATTCCCTTGGTATGAACTGTTCTCAAACGTATCAAATTGTTTTCCTTTGGGGATGCATCCAACAAGATGATTGTGAGAGAGATTTAAGACTGCAAGGAATGTGAGGGATGCAAGCTGCTGTGGAATTTCTCCGCTGAGTTTGTTAGACGAGAGATCCAATGATTCAAGTACAGATAATTTTTGCAATGATGCTGGTATATGACCTTCCAAGACATTATGAGATAAGTTCAAGGTACGAAGTCCAATAAGATCTCCAATAATGCTTGGAATATGACCTTCAAATTTATTCCTTGAGAGATCGATAATTATTTGTGTGGTCAAAACTCCAGGAAGTTCATGATCCAGTCCCTTTGTTGTCACTATCATAGAATTTGTGTAAATATAAGATAATAAATCTGCTACATACTCTCGGGTTCCACTGTTCTCACCAATTGTTTTCATGGCTTGAAAATTCTGAAAAAGGCTCACTGGTAAATCTCCACTAAATCCATTGGATGAGAGATCTATGACTCGAATTTGAGCAAACAAGTTGCCAGTCCTTATAGGGCCATAGAACTTATTTGATCTCAACTTTAAGATCTTCAAATCAGGTAGCTCTCCCAACCATTTTGGAAACGTGTCATTCAACTCATTGTTACTTAAATCTAGAAATTCCAATTTTTCACAATTGATCAAAGATGGTGGAACTTTCCCCTGTAGCTTATTGCCATCCAATTTAATGATATTGAGTCGGTTTCCAATACTAAAAGTTGTATTAATTGTCCCACTAAGACTATTGTTGCTTAAATCCAAAATCCTAACTGTAATCATCTCACCCAAACATTGTGGGATTGTTCCCTCCAAATTGTTGCTTCTCAAATCTAGCACTGCCAATGTTTTCAGATTGCAGATAGCTGAAGCAATAGGACCTTCCAGCTGATTTTTTTTTAGAGTAACGACTTGTAATGTTTGGGACTTGAACTCCTGAATTTTTCCACTGAAAGTGTTATTGCTTAAGTCTAACGCTGTCAGTGAAGGAAGGGAGAATAAACAGGAAGGTATAGTCCCATTCAAGTGGTTTGATAACAAGAAGAGCCGTTTTAGGTTTTGCAGTCCACTTACGTTGGATGGAATTGGACCTGTTAGGGAATTGAATCGTAAATCTAACATTACAAGTTGCATCCTGCTTCTGTTAAAGGATGAACACTCAAATCCACCATCAAAGTTGTTATATGAAAGTGATAAGTACCTGAGCTTTTCAAATTTCGAGAATTGGGAAATTGGTCCTTTAAGATGGTTATTATCAAGGTACAAAAACTCTATGTTGGTGATATTCCATAGAGGTTTAGTAATAGGCCCTGACAGATTAGAATTACTCATGTCCAAGTCATGAAGTGCAGTTAGATGACTAAATGATTCAGGTATCCTACCAGTAATATTCACACTATTGAGATGTAACATCATGAGTGATGCACTGCTATTCCATTTGGTCGATGGAAACCTAATAGTGAGCTGGGGATTGTTTGATAAATCAAGGGATTCTAAGTCGGGAAGGTGGAAAACTCTTTCGGGCAATACCCCACGTAACTGTGTGTCTGGAAGCCATAGAGTTGTTAAATAAGAAGAGAAATTGAGAGCAATGCTTGAAGAGAACTTTCCCTTTCTATTACAAAACAAAAAAAGAAGAAAATTCTTACTTTGCTTTCTCTTCTCCTCAAGATACACATGTTAAAGCATTAGACCTCGTGTTTGCTAGCAAATTCAACTTTGGTCCATGGTTTCCTGATGTTTCTTTGATCTTTCGATGAGTCTGTAAAAAATATTTTCAAAACTCTGTAACTACAAATTTATGTTTCTGAACATAAAGTCGAGTGCTCTATGTTTTTATTATGATGTCATGTGATTGAGTTGAGTGAATACAATGTTTTTAGTGATGACACATATCATCCGATCCAATGATCTAAATGTTATATATATTGTAATTTTACTATCTTTAGAAAAATCACTTTTGAAATATTTTTCGTATAAAACAATTTGAGAAAAATACTTAGAAAAGAGTCACCACTTTATTTTTTAAAGAAATTAAAAAAAAACTTATAATTTAAAAAGACTCTAACAGATTAAGTCTTTAAAAATTTAGAGAAAATGAGTAAGAGGTTCTTATTTACGCTTCAAGAAGATTTTTAAGGCATTTGAAGCGTCCGCTAACACGCGGTGACTATTTGTGAGGAAAGTGATTATAAAAATGACTTTTAATATTAACTTGAAAAAAATAGTTAAGCAAAGAACAATTTTTTATTTTTTTAGAAAGGGGGGCCTTAATTAAAATATTTGAACTTAATTACAAGTGATTAGGATTTTAACAAAACTAGATTAATTAAAATTTATTTGAATCATTTTAAAATAATAATTTAAACCGATTTGATTAACTAAAAGTATGAAAACTATTTTAAATTAATTGAAGAATAAATAAAAAGTTTTGACTAAATATATTCAATAAAAGTATAAAAGTTGATAAAAAATGAATTATATTAAAATAAACTAACATAAAGAATATAGTTTATCTTTTGGGGGATTTAATTAAGTTATTTAAAGTTAGAGTTAATAAAAAACTAACAATAAATAATCACAATTAAATAGGTTAAGAGTGAAGGAGAAATTGAATTTGCGCCCTTCTTGGACCTGCTGCAGGTTGTGTTTGGGCTTTGGCCCTATTTTTGCCCTTGAAAACCTGTATATATACCAAACGTATATTACTGTATATGGACCATATGTCGGCACTTTCCGCTGTATATCAGACTTTATATCATCCATATACAGCCTTGAGAAAAGCAATGTTAGATGCTGGACTACACAAGGTTCCAGCTCACAGTTTAATTTAGTGGAGCTGAAAACTGCAGCAGCTTGGTGATGAAATCTCGACTCATCAAAATCAGTTAAAAGGATCCTGCTTATGGATTTTGCACAGAGATTAAAGCACTCTAACCTCTGTTTCTAATGTTGTTTCTCCAACTTTTCAACTGCTAGACCAATCCCATTGTGGTCGTCGTTGCTATTCAAGTTAATGTATCCTGACAGGTTATCACATGTTTTACTATGATCTTGTCCTTGGGAGTTGTACGTGATCCCTCAACATTATATTATCAACCAGTAGAACTTCATCAATTCATCTTTTTTACACTCAAATTCATCTTTAGGTACTTAAATGACACAACCCTATGAGCAGCCCATGAGGCCTGGTTGATATCACTGATGATAGTAAAAACTTTTCAAGTCGAAAATTCAAAAAAGTTCGATTAGTTGGTGAATAGACTGGGGAAAAAACTTTTCAAGTCGAAAATTCAAAAAGTTTGATTAGTCAGAATAGGTGGCCATCAGAAAAAGAATATTATTTAGTGTATAGACTATGAGAAAAGACATTTCAAGTCGAAATTCCAAAAAGAAATTGATTGGTTAGGATAATCGTGTTGGTTGGTACATAGATCTTGACTTCCAAGTCAAGTCCAGAATAATTACATTGTATACCTCCTATACTCTTAAGGCAAACAAGAATGCAACAGTTGCTGGAAAACAGTGATCAGTTTCAGCTAGACATATATATAGAAAGAAACTCCTTATTTTAGTTACTTTTATGTGAAGCAAATATGGTTTTGTTATAGTAGATAGTTTCGTGATTGTATTGTTATAGTAGGTAAAGTTCAATTTTTTCTTTGGTAAACTGAATCTGGTTCTGTGACCATACAAATGAAAATATATCCCATACTCCTATATGCTTGTTGTTTGTCTTTGTGTATATATATAAGTAGTAATATCCTTTTAACCAAAAAAAAGGTGTAAAATTTACTTACTGTGAAGGCTAAAAAAAGAACTTTTATGACTTTATTGTTATAGTGGATAAAGTTCAGTGATTATTAAGCACGAGCAAACCATAAATTAAGCATACAACTTCCGCTAATATCTCAGTTGGAAATTGATCGAATGACTTAAGTAGTTTCCAGTTTCTGTTTATCAGTCTAATAGGCCCCAGGAGATAGTTAACTAATAATAATGATACTGAATTTAGTTAATACGATGCTTGATGTTTGTGGGAAAAATGGGATATGGGTTTGGGGTTCTTGATGTTTTCTCACATGCCTTATAGAGATGTTTATTTATGGACTAGCATGATTTATGGGTACATGAAGAACGGGTGCTCTGAAGTTTCTGTTAAGTTTTTTCCAGAGAATGATGGTACACGAGGATGTGAAACGCGGTTTATTGAAGCCAAATGAGACTACTTTTGTTAGTATTCTTTCTTCTTGCACGTTTTTGGATGTTGGTGTGGCATTATATCTTGGGAGGCAAGTACATGCTTACATGGTAAAGAATGAGGAGTTGCGTGTCTTCACGACGACCGCATTGATCGCGTTTTATGGAAAGATGGGTTGTTTGGTTTATGCTTCAAAGATATTTGATGCAATGGTTAGCAAGCAGGTTTGCTCTTGAAATGTCACATGAATGGAACACTATAGTTGTGTGGTTGATCTCTTAGGGAGAGCTGGGCTACTACAGGAAGTGTAAGACTTTGTAAAGAAGATGCCTTTTGAAGCTGATGCCACTGTCTGATGGGTGCTTGTAGACTTCATGGAGCTATTGAATTGGAAAATAAAGTAGCACAACTATTCCTTTTGTTTTTATGAATCTCTTTCTTTGCCCCGAGACTTTGAAATTATGGAGCGGTTTGCTAATTAATTAATCTGAACAATAGTTGATCATGATAAACCTCACCTATAGTCAAGTGTTTCTTCTTGATTTCTTCCTAAATGAAGTTTGAAATCCATATGGATTTTGATCACTAGAAATTCTATAACTCAGTTGTGTGTTTATGTCTATCTTATTTTGGGCTTTGAACATTATTGCAGGTCTTTATGCAAGTTATTTTTTGGGGCTGAGGCGTAGTTTGTTGTTGTATAACAGTGATGCTTAGGTCAACTTGTGTTCTATTCAGTTAATTCAACTGGTACCGTCTACCTTCCACCAATAGAGATATCGGGTAACTCTGTCATCTGAGACTTAGATGGGAAGAGTTGAAGGCTCTTTCTCCAACTCTTCAAAGAATGTAGATTCCAGTTGAAAACACATGATGTTGTCAATGTGAGGCTCCGGCAGTAGAGAATAATGCAAATCTTTTTCCTAATGTTTCTTTGATCTTTTGAGGAAGGACCATCATGAGTCTGAAAAATAATATTTTCGAACTCGGTAACTTCAGATTTTTATGTTTCCGAACATAAAGTCAAGTGTTCTATGTTTGTGTTATGATGTTATGTGAAAGAGTTGAGTGAAATACTATGTTTTTAGTGATGGCACATATCATCTGATTAAATGATCTAACGGTTTAAGTTTATGTCCGATTTCTGTTTATCAGTCGAATTTATATCTACATGCCATAGACAAATGAAAGCAAACTCTGATCTGAGTCTCAAAGGAAGAAAAGTCATGTCTTTATTCATAAGATAACAAACACTTTACGGAAACATCACAAACTATGAAAGATAAAGGCTTTTATCTGCATCTTCAGAAGCTCTGTAGACATGAATCCTGCAATTTTCAAAAATGAAGAATTAAAGGTAAGAGCTTTGAGGATGAAGGAGGTCGAAAATACATTGATATATAAAAAAATGATCTAAGAAAGATAAAGATCAAGTTGAATACCTGAAGGTCACTATACACTAATATCTTTTCTTGTGCCTTTTCATTCTCGTAGTAATTCTGTGTTCCAATTGCACAACCAACCTCGAAAACCATGTTGGATATTGAGTTGACAACATTATGTATATTACGGACAGTCCAATAACTAGACCACAACCGTAACCCATGAGAACCGCTTGCCAACTGATCATTGGTGAATCTTCATCTTCTTCTTGATCTAGCTCAACTGGAGTTGTCGCTTGATCATCACTGCCACAATGTTTTGAGAGTGGCAATCCACGTAACCCATCATTCCCTTGGTATGAACTGTTCTCAAACGTATCAAATTGTTTTCCTTTGGGGATGCATCCAACAAGATGATTGTGAGAGAGATTTAAGACTTCAAGTGACGTGAGGGACACAAGTTGTTGCGGAATTTCTCCGCTGATTTTGTTAGATGAGAGATCCAATGATTCGAGTACAGATAAATTTTGCAACGATGCTGGTATATGACCTTCCAAGACATTATGAGATAAGTTCAAGGTACGAAGTCCAACGAGATCTCCAATAATGTTAGGAATATGACCTTTAAATCTGTTCTTTGAGAGATTGATAATCATGTTAGAATCCAAAATTTGAATAGAATCATAATCTTGTCCCTTTGTTGTAATTGTCGTCAAATAATCATAATAACCAGCAAATTGATCAGAAACATACTCTGGGGTTCTTGTACTCTCATCAATTTTCTTCATGGCTTGCAAATTCCCAAAAAGACTTATTGGTATATTACCACTAAATCCATTGGATGATAGATCCAGAATTTGAAGCCGCCCAAACAAGTTTGTATTCCCTGAAGATTTAATGGGACCACGCAACTTATTTGATCTCAAGCTTAAAATCTTCAAATCAGGTAGGTCTCCTAACCAGTTTGGAAATGTGTCATTCAACTGATTGTTACCTAGATCAAGAAGTGTCAAATACTTGCAATTGATCAAAGATCGTGGGACTTTCCCCATTAGCTTATTCCCATGCAAGCTAATGAACGTGAAATAGTTTCCAATACTAAAATTTGTATTGATTGTCCCACTAAGACTGTTGTTGCTCAAATCCAATTTCCAAACATTCATCTCACCCAAACATTGTGGGATTGTTCCCTCCAAATTGTTACTTGCCAAGTCTAGAGCTACTAGTGTTTCCAAATTGCAGATAGTTGAAGCAATGTGTCCACTAATATTATTGTATGAAAGGAGAAAAAATATTAGGATTGGCTGGTTTAGGAGTGAATTTGGTATAGGACCTTCCAGTTGATTTTGTTTTAGATAAACTCCAGTCAATGTTTTGGACTTGAACTCCTGAATTTTTCCACTGAAAGTGTTGTTGCTCAAGTCTAACAATCTTAGTGATGGAAGTGAGAATATCCAGGAAAGTATAGTCCCATTCAAGTGGCTTGATGACAAGATGAGTTGTTGTAGGTTTTGCAGTCCACTTACATTGGATGGAATTGGACCAGTTAGGAAATTGGATGAAAAATCTAATATTTCAAGCTGCATCCAGCTTCTGTTAAAGGATAAGAACTCAAGTCGGCCATCAAAGTTGTTATTTCCAAGTTGAAGCACCTTGAGCTTTTCAAATCTCGAAAACTGGGAAATTGGTCCTTCAAGATGGTTATTATTAAGGTACAAAATCTCCATGTTGGTGAAATTCCATAGAATAGGCCCTAAAAGATTGGAATGACTCATGTCCAACCATTGAAGTGAAGTTAGATGGCTAAATGATTCAGGTATACTACCAGTAATATTCACACCATAGAGACCTAAGTACATGAGTGATGCACTGCTATTCCATTTGGTTGTGGGAAACCTAACAGTGATCTGTGGATTGAATGATAAAGTAAAGGATTCTAAGTCGGAGAGGTGGAAGACTCTTTCGGGCAATACCCCATGTAACTGTGTGTTAAAAAGTGTTAGAGTTGTTAAATAAGAAGAGAAATTCAGAGGAATGGTGGAAGAGATGTCCACATTGTCAAGGTTGAGCTCTCTTAATTGAGTCAAGTTCTTAAGGAGCAGATCAAAATTGTGAGGCCCAAGTCTAAGTTCATTTAGACCACTGAATCGAAGAACGTGTAGTTTAAAAAGGTGAGAGATTTCATAAGGGATCAGACCCGTAAAATTAGAATCCGACAAATCAAGATGCGTCAAACTTGAAAACTCACCAAATTTAGGTGAAATGAGTGATCCAGTGAAATCATTATAAGACAAATTAAGCATTTTTAGATTGGAGAGTTGAAAGAGTCTACTGTTGGAATGAAACTTGCCTTGAAGTTGGCTGCAACCGAGATCAAGCTCAATCACTTGTCCTGTCGTCTCATCACAATGAACTCCATCCCATGAGCAACAATCTGTGCTCTTGTTCCATGAAAGAGTTCTTGGGTATGACTGAATCCCTGTATAGTCGAAACAATTATAAGAAGCATCAGGATTAATGGAAAACATGTGGTTGAATTGTAGTAGGGTAAGAGCTTGATCTTTGGGACACAAATGAGGTGAGGATGAGGAGAAAGCAAGTTGACATAGAAAGGTATATAGCATAAGAAATATAAGTTTTACATAACCCATTTCTGCACTAAAAATGATCAATACTAATTAAGTTGGTAGAGAAGAAATCAAAAAATCTTTGCTTTGTGTGTCTATTCAACAATTTTGATGAGGTATATATAGCAGAAATTAAGCAAAAGAAAAATCTACTATTGGTTACGTAGTCATTATCAGTCAATTTAAACTTGTGAATCACATATGCCCATTCAATGTGTCACACAAGTGAATGCCAGAAACTATCAATAGTTCACATTCTTAAGTCCCACCACTTGTATATTGTTGACACCCAATTTTGGACCTCCACAATATAAATTAATCACCGAGCTTCCTAAATTCCAAACGATTTGGAATAATTGAATTTATGAAATTCAAAATATTTTTTCAAGTCATTTTAAGTAATTTTGTCATTTTTGTAAATTTTTAAAATAATATATATATATATATATATTATACATTTTATGAATATTCGAAAATCATCTCAAAAAAGCTTTAATTTTATTTGAATATTTGGTTTTAGTTTAGTTAATCAATAGTTTACATTTTTTGAGTTAATTGGTTTATAAGTAAGTTAATTATTTTATTTCGTAGAAATTAAGAAGCTCGTTAATTAATCAATATTAATTCGTCTTATAATAAATTTTAGTCAAATTTTCTAATGAGCTGAATTTAGCTAACTTCTTAATTCCCATTGGCCATAATTGTAATTCTTGTGGCCATTTTTATATTACAATTCTAGCTCCACCTTGACTCATTTGCAAGACCACTTTGGGCCATTTCTTAAAATTTCAGCAGCCTATTTTCTTACTCCCAGCCCACAATTAAAGACCAATTTTGTTCCCTTTTATTTCCAAATCTCAGCAGCCCACCAAATACGTACAGCAACAACAACAAAAACCGACCGACCCCGCATCGTTCTTCTTCTCCTTCGCGAAGAAACCCAGAACCTCAAGCAGCCCAGAATTGCGACCCAACTCGCGAGCCATGTGATTACTGTTAATTTCCATGTGATTCTTTAAATGTTGAAATTTTCCAGCCAAGTTAGCTTGTTTTTTTACTGATTTAGTTTATTTATTTTTTCTACACTAGTTAATGCCTTTCTACTCCTCATTTTGCTTCTTTAGGGTGATTTGGATCTCTGTTCAAATTCCCTGCAATAGTAAGTGTGTTTCATATATTAATGTGTCTAAATAGGCTTATGTTTCGAATCATTTAATCCTTGTTTGATTATTGCTGATGATGATCCTGTTTTTCCAATGTTATTGTTTGTGTGTCAATGGATGTAAGCACCATTATGAATAAGTTATTATTCTAAAGACATGGTGGTTTTGGCTTTTGAATTAGTTTCCGAGCTTAGCCTTCATTTTAATGCCCAAGTTAATTTTGTTTTCCAACTTCCATGGTAAAGTGCCCTTTTAACTCGTTTATTTCTTTGGGTTATCAAGAAGTTTCAAGTTAGCTTGTTATTTCAACTTCACGTTAGCTTGTCGAGCAATTGATATTGTTCAGTACTGTGGGTGAATGTTAAGTTGTCATTTTAATGAATAAGTTTGTTCTCATGTCAACCTTCCTGCTCATCTATTTTAGTGTAATTCTTACCATTTAGGTTGAAGTATTCTCTGAAGTTCCTCGAAACATCTTTGTATAGGTTTATTTTATTGAACTATGACTTGATATATAATCTGATTATTTTACAGCCTCTTTGTTGATGTTATGATAAATAGTCATGATGTTCTCTTTGACGAAATCAGTTTGGATTATGATATTTTCTCTCGTTGTATCAATATGATCCATTTACATCACTATTTGTTTAAGACCTTGCCCAAAGCTTTTAATTTGCTATCATCGTCTTATCTTAATTAAGAGATATGTTGATGCTTTTGCTCATATCCTCTATATGTATGTATTACTTTATCCTATCTATCAACAAATTTAATTGTGTAAAAATGCAATAGCTTGCACTCTCTTCTTTTCTTTAATTTATATTATACATATTCTAATCTTTATCCTTTTTCCTTGTATGAATCCCCACTGTCGGAGACATTCGGATTCAAATCTCCTTTGCATTTTGGGTTGTTAAAACCCAAATCTTTCTTGTCGAGTCAACTTCATCATCCCAAGAACCGGAAAGCTGAAAACAGGCTGATTTACAGCGAAAATGGACCCCAAAGCCTCACAAAATTTCAGTTTTTGTATTGTAATTGGGTCAAAGACCCATTTATTTTTGGTATTATTTGCTAGTTTTAGGACAGATGGAGATTGGGCAAAAAGCTCAAAAGAAAGTTAGTTTTTTATGTTAGTCTAGGACAGGTACGAGGTGTTGGGCTAAGAAGCCCAAATCAAAATTAGGCCCAAGTACTGGCCCAGGCGGACAGAAAACCAGACTTGGGCTCCAAACTTTCTCTCTTTTATTTTATCTACTTCGTATTTGTTTAATTGTTTATTTGCTAGTCAATTTTAAGATTTTCCTAATTCAATTCCCCAAAAGATAGTCATTTCGATATTTTCTAAAGACTAAATAATTTTGCTTATTTTCCCCTAAAATGATTTCAACTCTTATGGTGTTTATTTTCTCAATTCAATTAAGTATACCTATTTTTAATTAATTAGCCAAATAGTTAATTATCGGATAACCGCATGTTAGTGGTATGTCGGGTGCTTTCAAACCCTTCCCGAAATGCTAATATGAACCCTGAACCCCTTAATTATTTTTCATTAGATTTTTTGTTTTTAATCTTTTGGAAAAATCAATTTTCTTAATTTCCCTTTAAAAATTAAGTGGCGACTCTTAAAATCAATCGTTTTTCTATTTTGTAAATAAAACATATATAACACATTACACATGCACTTTGTCTGATACTGTATTATAGACAAAGATGTCGCAAAAAATATCTTTGTTTTGCCAACTTAATTGGATTCCAGGAATAGGACCACCACACAACTCAATTGTTTAGGATAAGAGTATTACTTGGTGTATAGACTTTGAAAGAAACATAACAACTTTATATCTTAGGAGTAAGACGATCAATTTGCTAATGAATTAAGGTTAAACTGAAAATCTACTCTGAATACACACCACATAAACTTGACAATTGACCTGCTGATGGAAGACACTGCAGGAGTCCAGACATGGCATGTTCTTCATAGGCCAACAAACAAATTCAGTGTAATCGATTCCCACTGGTGGGGCCTGGCCGTCTTGGAAAGATAGTGTGTATGCAGACCTTACCACTATCTTGAAGGTAGAGAGGTTATTTTCGATAGATTCTTGGCTCAAAGAAAGATGTAAAGGAAGGCGGTAATCTAAGAAGAAAAAACGACAAGATAATACTGTAATTGAGGCTAAAGAAACAACAGGTAATAATAAAAATCTAAGATGAAACATTAGAAACTATGAAAATAAAGCTTGTATTTGGAGAGAAAAAGTTTTCTTTTGAAGGCCAAATATTTGTATCCTGGAGACTTAAAAACATGTACTAATAATTAGTACATGTTACATCAATGCTAATAATGCTCCACATTTTTGCCGTACTGAAATATGCTAATAAGTACCTTATTTATAGACAATAATATATGTTCCCTTATTTATGTTTTGGTAAATACTAATAATATCTTTTGCAGCCTCTTCAATTTTTTAAAAAGAAATCCATACGTTGTTGCCTTATTTATAGTTAAGATAAATGTTACATGAATTTGGACTTGTAGCTAAGATGGAACATTATGGTTGTGTGGTTGATCTCTTAGGGAGAGCTGGGCCACTGCAGGAAGCGTACGACTTCATAAAGAAGATGCCTTTACTGTCTTGGGGGCTCTGATGGGTGCTTGTAGACTTGATTGAATTGGGAAATGAAGTATCACAACTATTGCTTGAGTCGCAGCCGAATCATTCAGGGTGTTATGTGCAACGTAACTCTCAAGCATTTATGCTGGCGCAGAGAGGTGGGATCATGCTGCTGCCTTGAGAAAAGCAATGTTTGATGCTGGAATAAACAAGGTTCCGATAAGTGGAGCTGATAACTGCAGCAGCTTGTTGATGGAATGTCGACTCATCAAAATCAGCTAAATCATAGCTTGACAGACCTGGTTCCAAAGTCTGTTTGGCGAGGTATTTCTTTTTGTTTTCTACTTTTCTTTTTCTGAGTCTTAATCTTTGCCCTGAAACTTTGAAATTACGGAGCGCTTTGCTAATTAATTAATCTGAACAGTAGTTGATCACAATAAACCTCACCTATAGTCAAGCGGTTCTGCTTGATTTCTTCCTAAATGAAGTTTCAGGTCTGTGTAGTTGTTGTTGTATAGCAGTGATATCCAGGTCAGCTTGTGTATTCTGCTCGATTGATTCACTCGGTACCATCTACTTTCCACCAACATAGATTTTGGAACTCTACCATCCGAGACTTAGATGGGAAAAGTTCTTCCAGTATCATCTCTGCTAGGATTCTAACCTTGGTTTCCAAGGTTATTTCTCCAACCTTTCAACTGCTAGACTAACTCCATTGTGGCCGTTGCTATTCAAGTTATTGTATGTTGAACAATATCCTGACAGATTGTCACATGTTTTACTATGATCTTGTCCTTGGGAGTTGTACGTGATCCCTAAACATTATATTATCAACTGGTAGAACTTCACCAATTCATCTTATTTATCTCAAATTTATCTTTAGGTGCTTAAATGACACAACTCTATGAGCAGCCCATGTTGGATACCAGATATTCCATTGGGCATTTTGCTGCTGCTTCAATGAAAAAACGTTAAGATAGCAGACTGCAACTTTGGTCCATGGTTTCATGATGTTTCTTTGATCTTTTGATGAAGGACCATCATGAGTTTGTATAGAAGTACTTTCGAACTCTGTAACTACAGATTTATTTTATGTTTTTTAACTTAAAGTCTAGTGTTGTATGTTTGTGTTAATGTGAAAGAGTTGAGTGAAATACAATGTTTTTAGTGATGACGCATGTCGTCTGATTGAATGATCTTTAAGATTCAAGTTTGTGTCCAGCTTTTGTTTATCAGTCGAATTTATATCTACATACCATAGACAAATGAAAGCAAAATCTGGTAGAGTCTCAAAGGAAGAAAAGTCATATCTTTATTCATAGGATAACAAAAAATTTATGGAAACATCACAAACTATGAAAGATAAAGGCTTTTATCTGCATCCCACTAATATCTTTTCTTGTGCTTTTTCATTCTCGTAGTAATTCTGTGTTCCAATCTTACAACCAACCTCGAAAACCATGTTGGATATTGAGTTGACAACATTATGTATATTACGGACAGTCCAATAACAAGTCCACAACCGTAACCCATGAGAACCGTCTGCCAACTGATCATTGGTGAATCTTCATCTTCTTCTTCTTCTTCTTGATCTAGCTCAGCTGGAGTTGTCGCTTGATCATCACTGCCACAATGTTTTGAGAGTGGCAATCCACGTAACCCATCATTCCCTTGGTATGAACTATTCTCAAACGTATCAAATTGTTTTCCTTTGGGGATGCATCCAACAAGATAATTGTGAGAGAGATTTAAGACTTCAAGTGATGTGAGGGACACAAGTTGTTGCGGAATTTCTCCGCTGATTTTGTTAGATGAGAGATCCAATGATTCGAGTACAGATAAATTTTGCAACGTTGCTGGTATATGACCTTCCAAGACATTATGAGATAAGTTCAACGTACGAAGTCCAACAAGATCTCCAATAATGTTTGGTATATGACCTTCAAATCTGTTCTTTGAGAGATTGATAATTATATTCGTTGCCAAAACTCGATGAAATTCAAGATCTAATCCCTTTGTTGTCAGTATCAAAGAATTTGAGTAATAACCAGGATCTGAATCTACTACATACTCTCTGGTTCCATTGTTCTCACCAATTATTTTCATGGCTTGAAAATTCTGAAAAAGGCTCACTGGTAAATCTCCACTAAATCCATTGGATGAGAGATCTATTACTCGAATTCGAGCAAACAAGTTGTCAGTCCTTGAATCATTTATAGGGCCATGCAACTTATTTGATCTCAAGCTTAAAATCTGCAAATGAGGTAGGGCTCCCAACCAGTTTGGAAATGTGTCATTCAACTGAT
>JAJONZ010013227.1:0-32346 GCA_029582445.1 Solanum paucissectum | reverse complement strand
TAGAATAATTCTTGAAATAAATCCTTTGATGCTGCTTATCTTGATGGTCACTGATTCAGTCCGGTTATCATTTTACTAACCTTATATCTTAGAGTAGGGATTTGCGACTTGTCTGCATTAATGATTCGTTTTGCCTCAAAAGGAGTCTCCTGATAATTGTTGAATTCAATTGTACCTTCAAAACTAAAACCATATTAGCGAAAAAATATACAAGTTGATTCCCTTCTCTTGTTCTCCCCCTTTGTAACACCTCGCTATTTGAAAGAACTAGAAAGGCTTAGAATTAGAAAGAACTCATTTTTGGAACTAATCAAATTTGGAAAGTTTGACAAAATTAAGCTAAGTATGAGTTTTGGGTCAACTTTAAATGACCATAACTCCTAGTTCAGGATGAGTTAGGTATGATACAAGATACAGTAGGAAATATCTTTGAATTATATTTCCAACTCCACCGAGTTTGATCAGTTTCGAGTTCATATGAGGGAGATATGCCCATTTCAAGTTGGGTTGTCTAGATAAGGAAAGTCAAAACCGGATTTTTTAAGGGTATTATGGTTTTTTCACTACCCAATTAATTCAATTCATTTTTGGTAATTAAGTTGGGGTCTCAACTGATGGGATTCAGTTTACACTATTGAAACTAAGTTAGGGTTTTGAGAGAAGAGAAAAGAAGAGGAGCACGGAGAAGAAGAAGCAAGGAATCACCAAGTTCTTGAAGATTTGCTTGTGGATTTCGCCAAGGAGTGCCCTACGAGCTATGTGAGATCACATTGCGTTGGGTTAGTTCACCCACGCGCCAATCATGATTTTATTCACCGAATTTGTGTCCTGAATGAAGAGTTTATGAGTTATTGATGACTATTGTTGAAAGAATCGTTTGAATCTTGATTGTTGAAGTTGTTGAGAAGATCTTGATTTAAATTCATGAAATTAGATGTCGTTTTGAGTAGATTATTACATATTTTGGTGGTATAGTCGAATCTAACTGTTTGGAGAAAGACCCAATTGAATCTAGAGGGTTTTGAGTTGAAAATCGACCAAGGAAGTTCGTCAAAATTGTGGGGAAAAGGGATGGGGCGCCGCACCACTCAGAGCACCCCACAAAGTGTTCTGTAGTTGGGGATCTAGGGCGTCACGCCAGCCAGTGCGCCCCAACTTTAGTTCTGAAGTTTTGGGTCTGGCGTCCCGCACCACTCAGAGCGCCAGGGACGCCAAGTCTTCTACCCTTTCCCACTTCTTTCCGTACTAGTTCCCTTGAAACGTACCTATGTTTTCTAGTTAATTTCTACACTCTAAGGTATGTCTAAACAACATGAAATCATCCATAACATGAGATCATGACCCTTGAATCCATAATTCAATTCAAGGAAAGTTAAGAGTCAAGTCAAGATAAGTTCATAGAGTTTTCTAAAAGTCTTTTACAAACGTTTTAACGTTGTTTTAAGACTCGAGTTCTGAGTTGAGTCTGAGTAAAGATTGAAGTTCATTTCTTCAAAAGAGTATATCGGGACAATGTGATTTCACGTATCAGGACACTTATTCCAATTCTAAGTGCCAACGATCGCTAGTCAGTAATATAACCCAACTAAGTGAGTTGGGGTTGAATCCCACAAGGAGTGGTACGTGCTTAAGATTCAAGAGCCAAGTGCAAATATGTTCAAGTCAATCATAGGTAAAGACATTTACGAATAAAAGCATAGTTCAAAATTAGGGGTGACAGAAGTGTCAAATAACAGGGGGGTTTGATTGTAATTATCAACTACAACAGCAACAATTAACACAAATAAACAAGTAAAGAGACGGGTTCTTGGGATGTGATTGGATTATAGGCTAAGGTAGACAAATGTGTGATTGCAACTTGTAGTAAATAGTTGTAAATTAGTGAATAAGCTAGACTTTAGTGGGGATAAATTTCTCTTGAACAATTTACCCCGAATCAAATTGGTTTCTCTCGAATACCAATAAGCAACAATTAAGAATAGCCTACGTTTTAGTCCATTCACTCTCTCGAGTTGAATGTGTGGAAAAGGGTTTAGGATTCACTCTCTCGAGCAGAACCCATGACAACCCAATACCCACAGACCATCAATTCAGTAATCTTGGTTTTAAAACCTCTCTCTAGAGCAAGCCAAAAACACGAAGGTTGAGTTGCATTTGCAATTACAACCCTTTATATTAAGCCACAATTACTGAATGAAATCACTTTTAAACAACATCTAAACTATCTATTAGCAATACCCAGCAGCAAAATCAACCCATAATCACATAATCACACCCCAAGAATTAGGGTTGTAGCTAGACATTATAAAAAAGATAAAAATCGTTACCAAATTGTGTTTCCATCAACTGGTACGATTAATTTCGTCTTTACAAAGGTCAAGGTTCAAGAATTTCAAAGACCCACTTCCAATTTCTCAAAAATAGAAAACTTCAATTCTTCAAAGCCAAGGAAAATATTGTCTCAATGCTCTCAGTTCTAAACTCTCAATTTCAAAACTGATTGATAAAAACTTAGATTGAAAATTACATACTAAACTAATAATTTAAAAATATATTTATAGTCGCCAAAAATATGCTGCGAAGGACCATTCGACGCAGTAAGTCGGGATTGCCAATCCACTCGACGATCCGCCCTTTGGTCAATTCCATCGCCTTTTTGCTTTGGCCTTCAGCATCTTCAAGTTCTGTAACTTTTGGAGATCTAACACTGCATCACGGAACCATTCGGCGACATGCCAACTGCTTCTTTCTATCGCCGACTTGATTTTCTCCTTCAGAGTTTGGTACACTGGAACTTTAGGCGAGATCATGGCCATTCGGCAACTCGCCCAATAGGTTAGGCGATCATCAGGCCTTCTTTTCTTCATTCTTTTAGCTGCCTTGTTCCTTTTTACTCATTAGTGTCCATGCTTTGTTCCTCAATCCAAATACCTGAAAATCAAGGATTTAAATAAGTTATTGGCACAAAATATGCATTTGAGGACACTAAATCTATTAAAATAAAGCCCTAAATGAGTCCAAATCGGGGACTCACCACTATGTATTCCCAAAGAGTAAATGATTTCACATTTAAGCAAGAAAGGAAACTATGATTTCTAAAAGAACCTTTGAACTAGTTTTATGTAAAGAGTAAATGCTTTCACAATTAAGTAAGAGAGGAAACTTTGATTTTCAAGAGAGCCTTTGAGCTAAGTTTTGAACAATTATTTCAAACCACAAAAAGAAGTTATGTTTTTAAACATAAGAGTTAGTATCATATTTTGGGAGTAGTTTTGAGAACCGATATGGGGGAGAGTTCAGACAACTCCAGCCCCCATAAACAATGTAGCCATCATGGGTAGAAAAGGGTCATACTTTTTAGATGATTGCTTAGTCCTTTTTAGCATAGACTAGTGGATCCACTTAGTAGTCAGGTTCGAGACCCTCGGCAAGGTATGGGATGGCCCTGGCAGCGTAAGGTAAAACGTAGTATCATCACAATAGCTCCTAAGTGATGGTTTTCGGTGATAAACATTTCAAGGACACTTCATCCAATTCTAAGTGACAACGATCACTAGTCAGTATAAATCTCAACTAAATGAGTTTGGGTCGAATCCTACACGGAGCGGTACGTGTTTGAGATTCAATAGTAAAATGTGAACATGGTCAAATCAGTCATAGGAATAGGCATTATCGAATAAAAACATAATTCAAATCAAGGGGTGACACGAATGTCAAATCAGGGGGTTTTGGTTTGAAATTATCAACTACAACAGCAACAAACAATATGAAATAACAATAATGAGCCGAGTTCTTGGGATGTGATTCGATTATAGGCTAATATAGACAAATGAGTAATTGCAACGGTTAGGAAATAGCTAGATATTAGTGAGTAAGCTAGACTATACAGGAGTTAAACTTTCTATTGAACAATTTACCCCGAATCAAGTTGATTTCTCTCGAACATCGACAAGCATGCAAAATAAGAACAACCCACACCTTAGTCCATTCACTCTCTCGAGCTGAACCCATGTCAACCCAATACCCACTGACCATCTATCAATAATCTTAGTTTTAAATTCTCTCTCTCGAGCAAGCCAAAAACACAAGGGTAGAACTGCATTTGCAACTACAATTCTTAAATTAAACCACAATTAATGATTGAACTCACTTCTAAACAACATTTAAACTAACAATTAGCAATACCTATAAACTAAATAAGTCCATAATCACACCCCAAGAATTAGAGTTTTAGCTAGACATCATAAAAAGATAAAAATTGTTACCAAATTGAGTTTCCATCAACTGGTAAGATTGATTTCGTCCTTACAATGATCCAATTTGAAGAATCTCAAAGACCCACTTCCAATTTCTCAAAAGTAAAAAATGTCAATTCTTCAAAGTTAAAGGAAAACTAGAGAAAACTTGTCTCACAGTTCAAAAATCTCTAAATATGAACACAGGCACTATTCATAATGAATAATGATAGATATATACTAAACTAAATGTTCAAAAATGAATTTATAGTCGTCAAAAATGTGTTGCGACGAGCCACTCGGCGCAGTAAGTCCGGCTCGCCGATCCACTCGACGATCCGCCCTTTAGTCAATTTCATCGCCCTTCTGTCTTGGCCTTCAGCATCCTCAAGGTCTGTAACTCTAGGTGATCCAACACTACATCGTGGAACCACTCGGTGATTCGCCGACTTCTCCTTTCTGTCGCCAACTTTGTTCTTTCCTTCAGGGTTTGGCACACTGGAACTTTAGAGGGTCAAAAATCCATTCGGCGACTCGCCAAGTGGACTTGGTGATCACCAGAATTGTTTTTCTTCATTATTTCAGCTCGCTTTGTTCCTTTTTGCAAATTAGTGTCCTTGCTTTGTTCCTCAATCCATATACCTAGAAATCAAAGGTTTTACATCAGTTATTGGCACAAAATAAGCATTTGAGGACACTAAATCATTGTAAATAAAGTCCTAAATTAGTCCAAATCTCTGACTCATCAGTCGGTTAGAGAAACTCCCACATAAGTATTTTGTATTCTTATATATATTCCCGAGTTTATATTGTATCTTTGCATACATACATAGATACTATTGTATTTCTAAATACACAGATTTGTTATCCATGTTTTAAAAGCATTTCTCTATACTCGGTTCACATTATTGCTTTATATTGAAATGAGTTAAGTTGAGTTGAGTTGAGCCCAGTTATGTTCTTTTAGTTCCTTTCATGCTTATGTCTTGTTTTAGTATTCCCCTCGCATGCTCGTACATTCAATGTACTCATGCCATTTGGCCTGCATCGTTGTTATGATGCAGATACATGTAACCAGAATCAACATCCAGTGCTTCGTTGATCCAGTTGAGCATTCAGAGTCTTGTGGTGAGCCTCCTTGCTTTCTGAAGGATCCCGATTTACATTGCTTTAGTAGTTTTCAGTTGTTAAGATGATTGGGGGTCTTGTCTTGACATTCCTCTCAGTTTTAGAGGCTGCATAGATAGACAGTTAGTTAGTTCATTTGTCACTATTTTGTTATTGGCTTATGTTTTGAGACTTGAGTTGCCATCTTGGCTAGTTGAATGTTTCTTTTAAGACATTCTAAGTTTATTTCATGAGTTCGTCATTTGAGACTATTTTCTTGTGTTTAAGTCTTCCGCTGAGTAGTAAGCTAGGCCAAGGATTTGTTTGGGGCCAGCAATGGTTCTCGAGTGTCAGTCCCACCCAGGGTGTAGGCTCGGGGTGTGACAAACTTGATATCAAAGTACAGAGTTCAAGAGTCCTAGGGAGTGTATGAAGCTGTGTATGTAGAGTCCTAGTAATTAATGTGAAACGCGCCACATCTATAATTAGGAGGCTGCAACACGTAGGAACTATCTCACTTGTTTCATACTTATTTTGTGCGATAGAGTGTATCTCTATAAATGTTTTTTTCTAACTCATGCTTGCGCGTGTTTGTTAGATCATGCCTCCATGAAGAGTTGTCAGAGGTCGTCCGGCTAGAAAAAATGTTGAACCACAAGAACAAGGGGTACCTAATGCACCAGAAGTTCAACCCCAAGAAGAGGTCACCAATGTTGAGTTCCGTGAGGCCATCCATATGTTGAGCCAAGTTGTGACCAACCAAGCTGGGCAAGAGAGAGAGAATCGACAAGCAGTGGTTGATACTTCAAGGATCCCTGAATTCTTGAGGATGAATCCACCGAGGTTCACTGGTTCAAGTGTTACTGAGGATCCAGAAAACTTTGTTGAGGAACTTCAGAAGGTTTTTGAGATCATGCATGGTGTTGATGCAGAGAGGGTAAAACTAGTTGCATACCAAATGAAGGGTGTCACTAGGATCTGGTTTGATCAATGGAAGAAGAACCGAGTTGAGGGTGTACCACCTGTGAGTTGGGCTTGTTTTGAGGAGGCCTTCTTGGGGAGTTTCTTCCCCTGAGAATTGAAAGAAGCAAAGGTGCGAGAGTTCCTCACTCTTAAGCAGGATTCTTTGAGCGTTCATGAGTACAGTCTAAAGTTTACACAACTTTCCCGCTATGCTCCGGAGATGGTTGGTGACATGAGGAGCAGGATGAGTTTATTCGTTGCTGGGTAGTCTCGCCTGTCAAACAAGGAAGGCAAGGCAGCTATGCTGATAGGGGATATGGACATAGCAAGGTTAATGATCCATGCACAACAAGTGGAGGAGGACAAGCTGAGGGATAGAGAAGAGTTCAAGAATAAAAGGGATAAGACATCCGGGAATGAGTTCGGGTATCAAAAGAGCAATGCAAACCGGTCATCCTTCCAACATAAACAAAAGGTACATGTTCCATCATCTGCTAGTGCACTTGCACCAAAAAACAAAGGTAGGTACAATAGTCAGAATTTCAGAGCTAAACCTGTCTATTCTCAAGGTAGTATGGCACAAGTGGGTAGTAAGTCTCCTGCATGTGCTAAGTGTGGTAGGAACCACTAAGGGATGTGTCATGATGGCTCCACTGGTTACTTCAAGTGTGGTCAAAATGATCATTTTATGAGAGAGTGTCCGAAGAACAAACAGGGTATAGTAATGGGGGGAAATAGAGCAAAGTCTTCTTCAATTGCTCCACCAGACAGGGCTGCATCTAGAGGAACTACTTCAAGAGTAGACGGAGGAGGAAACCATATTTATACTATTGCCAGTCGCCAAGAGAAGGAGGATTTGCCAGATGTTGTCACTGGTATGATCCAAGTCTTTAAATTTGATGTTTATGCTTTGCTAGATCCAGGATCAAGTTTATCCTTTGTAACTCCTTATGTTGCGATGAATTTTGATGTTCTTCTTGAGAAACTTAGTGAACCCTTCTGTGTTTCTACACCTGTTGGTGAGTCTATTCTAGCAGAGAGAGTCTGTCATGATTGTACCATTTTCATCAATCACAAGGGCACCATGGCTGATTTAGTTGAGTTAGACATGGTAGATTTTGATGTCATTCTAGGTATGGACTGGCTTCATGCATGTTATACCTCAGTTGATTGTAGAACTCGAGTAGTCAAGTTCCAGTTTCCTAATGAGCCAGTTATAGAGTGGAAGAGTAGTTTAGCAGTGCCTAAGGGTTGTTTCATTTCATACCTTAAGGCAAGAAAGTTAGTTTCCAAGAGGTGTGTCTATCACTTAGTCCGAGTTAATGACTCTAGTGTTGAGATAACTCCTATTCAGTCAGTTTTAGTAGTAAAAGAGTTTCCAGAAGTCTTTCCAGATGATCTTCTCGGATTCCCGAGCGAGCGAGAAATAGACTTCGGTATAGATATTCTTCCTGATACTCGTCCTATATCTATTCCTCCATATAGGATGGCACCATCAGAGTTAAAAGAGCAGTTGAAAGATATCCTATAGAAAGGTTTCATTTGATTAAGTTTCTCACCTTGGGGCACTCCGGTCTTGTTTGTGAGGAAGAAGGATGGTTCTCTTAGAATGTGTATCGATTACTGTCAGTTGAAGAAGGTTACTATCAAGAATAAGTCTCATTTTCTGAGAATTGTTGATCTCTTCGATCAACTTCAGGGTTCCACTTGTTTCTCTAAGATAGACCTCAGATCTGGCTACCATCAGTTAAGAGTAAGGGAATGTGATATTGTAAAGACAACTTTCAGGACCCGTTATGGTCATTATGAGTTTTTGGTCCTGTCGTTCGGTTTAACTAATGCACCTGCAGTGTTCATGGACCTTATGAATAGAGTATTCAAGCCTTATTTAGATATGTTTGTTATCGTATTAATTGATGACAAACTAATCTATACGAGGAATAAGGAAGATCATAATACTCATCTCAGAGTAGTTCTACAGACTCTAAAGGATAGAGAGTTGTATGCAAAGTTCTCAAAGTGTGAGTTTTAGCTTGAGTCTGTGGCATTCTTAGGCCACATTGTTTCCAGTGATGGAATTAGAGTTAATATCCAAAAGATAGAGGTAGTGCAAAATTGTCCTAAACCCACATCTCCAACTGATATTAGTAGTTATTTGGGGTTGGCTGGATATTATAGAAGGTTCGTAGAGGGGTTCTTATCTATTTCTTCCCCTTTGACCAAGTTGACTCAAAAAATAGTAAAGTTGCAATGGTCTGAAGCTTGTGAGAAAAGCTTTCAAGAATTGAAAAAGAGGTTAACTACTGCCCCAGTATTGACCTTACCAGAAGGTACGCAAGGCTTTGTTGTATATTATGATGGGTCTAGAGTTGGTTTGGGTTGTGTTTTAATGCAAAATGGCAAAGTTATAGTTTATACCTCCAGACAGTTGAAAGTTCATGAGAAGAATTACCTAACCCATGATCTACAGTTGGTTGCCGTAGTATTTTCTTTGAAAATATGGCGTCACTATATTTATGGTGTTCATGTAGATGTGTTCACCAATTACAAGAGTCTTCAGTATGTGTTCAGTCATAAAGAGCTTAATCTCAGACAGAGAAGGTGGTTAGAGTTGCTCAAAGATTATGACATGAGTATTCTTTATCACCCAGGTAAGGCTTATGTTGTTGCTGATGCCTTGAGTAGATTTTCTATGGGTAGTACCACTCATTTTGAGGAAGATAAGAAAGAGTTAGCTAAAGAGGTGCATAGACTTGCACAATTAGGAGTTCGACTAATGGATTCCACAGAAGGAGGAGTAGTGGTGATGAATGGGGTTGAATCATCATTAGTGTCAGAAGTAAAGGAGAAGCAAGACCAAGATCCTATTTTTCTTGAATTGAAGGAAAATATTCACAAGCAAAAACTAATGACTTTTGAACAAGGGGTAGATGGTGTAATGAGGTATCAAGGTAGGTTGTGTGTACCAAGGGTGGATGAACTCCAAGAGAGGATCATGGAGGAAGCTCATGGCTCTAGATATTCTATCCACCCGGGTTCCACAAAGATGTATCGTGATTTGACAGAAGTTTATTAGTGGAGTAGTATGAAAAAGGTCATTGCAGGGTTTGTTGCTAAGTGTCCGAATTGCCAACAAGTTAAGGTAGAGCATCAAAGGCCCGGTGGTATGGCTCAGAATATAGAACTTCCGGAATGGAAGTGGGGGATGATAAATATGGATTTCATCACAAGTTTACCAAGGTCTCGCAGGCAGCATGATTCTATTTGGGTGATTGTTGATAGAATGACTAAATCAACCACTTTTTACAAGTAAAGACTACCCATTCAGCAAAAGAATATGCTAAGTTGTATATTCAAGAGTTAGTCACACTTCATGGGGTGCCAGTTTCGATTATATTAGATAGAGGTGCACAATTTACTGCACAGTTTTGGAAATCTTTTTAGAAAGGCTTGGGGTTCAAAGGTGAACTTAAGTACTAATTTTCATCCTCAGATGGTCAAGCAGAGCGCACTATTCAGACTTTAGAAGATATTTTGAGGTCCTGTGTGATTGATTTCAAGGGTAATTAATCATCACCTACCTCTCATTGAGTTCGCTTACAACAATAGTTACCACTCTAGTATCTAGATGGCTCCATATGAAGCTTTTAATGGGAGAAGATGTAGATATCCTATTGGATGGTTTGAAGTTGGTCAAGCTGGGTTGATCAGACCAGAATTAGTTCATCAAGCTAAGGAGAAGGTGAAAGTTATTCAAGAGAGGTTGAAAACAACACAGAGTCGTCAAAAATGCTATACAAATGTTAGGAGAAGAGACTTAGAGTTTGAAATAGATGATTGGGTTTACTTGAAAGTTTCAACCATGAAGGGTGTTATGAGGTTTGGTAAGAATGGGAAACTTAGTCCCTAGTAGATTGGTCCTTACAGAATATCCAAGAGGATTGACAATGTATCTTATGGGTTGGAGCTACCACAAGAGTTAGCAGCGGTCCATCTGGTATTTCATATTTCCATGTTGAAGAAGTGCATGGGAGATCCTTCACTTATCATACCAACTGAAGATATTGGTATCAAGGATAACTTGTCTTATGAGGAGTTTCATGTTCAGATTCTAGACCATCAGGTTCGCAAGTTGAGGACCAAGGAAGTAGCATCAGTCAAAGTTCTTTGGAGAAATCAATTTGTTGTGGAATCTACTTGAGAAGCTGAGGAGGATATAAAGAAGAGATACCCACATATCTTCGAATCCGGAGAAGTTCCAAATTAAGGTACGAATCCTTTTCTTGGCTTTTATTTTAAGTTGGCTTGTTGTAATTACATTTTTCTTGTGAGTATTTGATCTAGATGTTAGATATTACGCCTTAGCCTACTAAGAGTAGTCTCATTCGAGGATGAATGTTCCCAAGGGGGAGATACTGTAACACCTCGCTATTTGAAAGAACTAGAAAGGCTTAGAATTAGAAAGAAATCGTTTTTGGAAATACTCAAATTTGGAAAGTTTGACAAAGTTAAGCTAAGTATGAGTTTTGGGTCAACTTAAAATGACTATAACTCCTAAATAAGGATGAGTTATGTGTTCTACAAGATATCATAGGAAAATATCTTTGAATTATCTTTCCAACGCCACCGAGTTTAATCAGTTTCGAGTTCGCATGAGGTAGTTATACTCATTTGAAGTTGAGATGTCTAGATAAGGAAAGTCAAAACCAGATTTTTGAAGGGTATTATGGTCTTTTCACTACCCAGTTAATTAAATTCGTTTTTGGTAATTAATTTGGGGTCTCAACTGATGGTATTCAGTTTACTTTATTGAAATAAGTTAGAGTTTTGAGAGAAGAGAAAACAAAAGGAGAAAAGAAAAGAAGAAGCAAGGAATCGCCAAGTTCTTGAAGATTTGCTTGTGGATTTCGCCAAGGGGTGATCCCTACGAGGTATGTGAGATCACATGGCGTTGTATTAGTACACCCACATGTCAATCATGATTTTATTCAGTGAATTTTTGTCTTGAAAGAAGATTTTATGAGTTCTTGATGACTATTGTTGAAAGTTTCGTTTGAATCTTGATTGTTGAAGTTGTTGAGAAGATATTGATTTAAATTCATGAAATTAGATGTCGTTTTGAGTAGATTCTTGCATATTTTGGTTATGTAGTCGAATCTAAGTGTTTGGAGAAAGACCCAATTGAATCTAGAGGGTTTAGAGTTGAAAAACGACCAAGAAAGTTCGTCAAAATTTTGGGGAAAAGGGGTGGGGTACCGGACCACTCAGAGTGCCCCACAAAGTGTTCTGTAGTTGGGGATCTAGGGCTTCGCGCCATCCAGTGCGCCCCAACTTCAGTTCTGAAGTTTGGGTCTGGCGCCCCGCGCCACTCAGAGCGCCAGGGACGCCAGGTCTTCTACCCTTTCCCACTTCTTTCCGTACTAATTCCCTTGAAACGTACCTATATTTTCTAGTTGATTTCTACACTCTAAGGTACGTCTAAACAACATGAAATCATTCATAACATGATATCATGAGCCTTGAATCCATAATTCAATTCAAGGAAAGTTAAGAGTCAAGTCAAGAGAAGTTCATAGAGTTTTCCAAAAGTCTTTTACAAACGTTTTAACTTTGTTTTAAGACTTGAGTTTTGAGTTGAGTAAAGAGTAAAGATTGAAGTTCATTTCTTCAAAAGAGTATATCGGGACTATTTATTCTCAAAGAGTAAATGTTTTCACATTTAAGCAAGAAAGGAAACTTTAATTTCTAAAAGAGCCTTTGAGCTAGTTTTCAGTAAAGAGTAAATGCTTTCACAATTAAGCAGGAGAGGAAACTTTGATTTTCAAGAGAGCCTTTGAGCTAAGTTTTGAACAATTATCTCAAACCACAGAAATAAGTTATTTTTTTAAACATAAGAGCTAGTATCATATTTTGGGAGTATATTGAGCACCGATATGGGGGAGAGTTCAGACCACTCCCAGCCCCCATTAACCATGTAGCCATCATGGGTAGAAAAGGGCCATACTTTTTAGATGATTTATTAGTGCTTTTTAGCATAGACTAGTGGATCCACTTAGTAGTCAGGTTCTATACCCTCGGCAAGGTATAGGACGGCCCTGGCAGTGTGAGGCAAAATATTGTATCATCACAATACTCTTAAGTGATGGTTGTCGATTAGAGAAACTCCCACAGAAGTATTTTGTATTCTTATATACATTCCAGAGTTTATATTGTATCTTTGCATACATATAGAGTTACTATTGTATTTCTAAATACACAATGTTGTTATTTATGTTTTAAAAGTTTTTCTCTATACTGTGTTCATATTATTGCTTTATATTGAAATGAGTTAAGTAGAGTTGAGTTGATCCCAGGTATGTTCTTTCAGTTCCTTTCAAGCTTATGTCTTGTTTTAGTATTCCCCTCGCATGCTCGTACATTCAATGTACTAACGTCATTTGGCCTGCATCGTTGTTATGATGCAGATACATGTAACCAGGATCAACATCCAGTGCTTCGTTGATCCAGTTGAGCATTCAGAGTCTTGTGGTTAGCCTCCTTGCTTTCCGGTAGATCCCGATTTAAATTGCTTTAGTAGTTTTCAGTTGTTAGGATGATCGGAGGTCTTGTCCCGACATCCCTCCCAATTTTAGAGGCTTCATAGATAGACAATTAGTTAGTTCATTTCTCACTATTTTGTTATTGGCTTATGTTTTGAGACTTGAGTTGCCATCTTGGTTAGTTGAATGTTTCTTTTAAGACATTCTAAGTTTATGAGTTCACCATTTGAGACTATTTTCTTGTGTTTAAGTCTTCCGCTGAGTAGTAAGCCAGGCCAAGGGTTCGCTTGGGACCAGTAATGGTTCTCGAGTACCAGTCCCACCCTGGATGTAGGCTCGGGGTGTGACACCCTTAACGTTCCACTTCTTTATCCTATCCACCTCCATACATATGCTTCATGGAGTATACCAAACACCTTCAACGACATTCTTTAAAAATAAAGAATCAGTTTCCAATATCAATGGAAATAGATTGTTGTTCACACAGAATTCCAGTCCATCAATGTACAATCTCTTCTTTACCTATTGATTTGGCAAAAATAACATTTTTAAATACCAACACTCAAGCAGAAAGGTGTATAGAGAAATAGAAACATATGTTTATATTACCTCGCAACCAACTAAAAATACATTTGGTGTAATAATGTTGTGTCACGTAGATTTTTAATATATTTTTTTTGTGAATTTGATTACGACCTATAAAAGGAGAATTATAATGTGCATCAACTAAATAATGAATAAGGTATATATAATTTGATAAAGAATATGATATGTTTAAACGGTTGGAAGCTAAAGGTGAAGAAATAAAGACATGACACATATTAAACTTGTAAATAAAAAGTTTATAGAATTTGTACATGTCTAAAGGTAGATGAAAGGTCTTCCCAATTAATTTTTATAAAAAAAATCAAATGATAAATATACTTGTAAAGGACATTTTAGTAATTCAACTTTTGACTTAGACTCTTTCCACTTTTAATAGAACTAGTTTCACGGCACGTTGCACGTGTGTATCATATCATATAGTATACGATATTATAAAATAGAATTAATATTACTAAGTTAAAGGTTTTTAGTGAATAATTATAACTGAAAGAATATTGGACAAGTTCTTTTAAATGATTAATATAAATTTTCATAGAGTTAATTATTTTTTGAGACAAAAATTACCAGATATCATTGAAATATTTCAAAATGCATTCAGAAAAATTAAATATGGGGAGAAAGTGATATTTCTTAAGTAGTATTGTTCTTTAGTTTACTCAATTTGGTAAATAAACTTAACCAACAAAACAGAAAAATATTATCAAGATAAAAAAATGGTCAGCAATAACTTTTCCTCTTGAGGTTATGACTGTAAATGATGGACACCATTTAAGTACAATTATTTTCTTAGATATTAATACTTGAAATTTATTATGTGTATGACACTAAGAACGATTGTCATAAATATTAAATATTGTATCTTTAAACGTGATATAACTTTTAGAAAATATTATTATTCAATTAATATTTGAGTAAGGCTATGATATACATGTAATTTTACAAAAATAAAAAGTGTACTTATATAGTGAATGTCAATACTTTTATAAGTAGAAAGTTATAGATAAAAATATATTACGTCAATAATTAGTTCTAAAAAAATTATCCTTTATTTTGCCGCATACATATCATATAGATGTTGTCTTATGAGAGTATCTAGTATCTTATAGATGTTCTATCGTGATATAAAACATTAAACTTTTTCAATTAAAAAATTAAAAGATGAATAAAATTTAAAGTATTATTTATAGAATCTTTAATTTGATTTAAGATCATTTTATGATTAATCACTATTTTCTTATCATTTTTATATAGCTAGAAAAGAGTGTATCTTGTGACATAACATTTTCTTAGATCAAAATGATCACAAAATAACAGGAAATTCATACTTAAAAAAATCATACTCAACATAAATATAAAAAAGTAAAAATATGTGGATCAATTCATAGCCAATGAAGAAGGAAGACTAAAATATATGTTCATGATATATTCACGCTAGTGTTTCATTTGATTGAAATCTCTTTTGCCACCAACACTTTACTTTCTCCGTTCATTTTTACTTACATATCTATTAAAAAATAATTATTATCATGGTTATATTATCATATTATAAGTAAAAGTGAAAATCTATTTTTGAAACAATAGACTTAACATCAAAACTACTAATTCAACGGACTACGTTGATGCCCGATGTTTTAGCAAAATTAGGAAGAAACTTCTTCATTTGATGTTAAAAGAATATGAAATGGAAATACAAAGAAGAAATATCTTACCCCAATCATGTGCCTTTTTTGTATTTGTTTATGATTATTATCTCTCCCACATCTTTATCTATTTATTTTATTAGAAAAAATAATCAACAATGTGTGTATTTAAAATCTCTCTCAAATGAAAATACAAAAAAAAATTATTCAAGAAACAAAATAAGAAAAATTTATGAAAATTCCTGCGCACTATCTAGAGAAGATTTCTGTGTGAAGCAAAGTTCATAGATAATTGCATATTTCTTTGTTCTCTTCTTTTCTTCTTTAATAGAAAGTCAATACCTAAATTTCAATGCTAAGAACTTCGGTAAAACATATCAATGAATTCGGGATGAATCATTTTTGAAAATTTTAAATGATCTCAAATTGTCACAAAAAAGAGATCCCCAAGAATTTATGAGTGAATGGTTGTGATTTATGACCGAAGAAACATGAAGGTAGAAATTGTTGTGACTATTCGTAGGAAATTTGTCTTTTCTTAATGAATAAAACATATAGGTTAATTAAAGAGTATTAATGTTCAAAATGATATAAATAATATTGATGTATGTATGCGATGAAAATCATCATAGGAAAATATGAGTGTGAATTGATGAATGATTTGCTACAATTTGTTCACCAACTCTTTCTTATTTGGTATCTCAAATTTCATTGGGTTTCGAACTTAATCAACTATTGCAAAGAACAATTGAGATTTTTTAAGAAGAAGAAGAGTATAAAACCGAAAAAATTGTAGATTAAAGTGAGAGGAAACCCCTCTATTTATTGCTAACAAATAGTAGTATGAATACGTTCTGATTGTGCCTTGTTAGATAGTCACAACCCTTCAAAAAAGTCCAGGCTAATCGGAAAAGACATAACCTTTTGAAAAAGTCACAACTCGTCGGATAAGGCACAACCTTTTGGTAAAGTCATAGCCCTTTGAAAAAATCACAATCCTTTAGAAAAGTCACAACTCATCGAAAATGTCACAACCCGTTGAAAAAGTCACAACCCTTTGGAAAAGTCTCATCGCAAAAGTCACAAGCCATTAATGTGAAAAGGTATCAACCTTTAATATAACATAATGAAATAAATTGAGTATTTTTAATTGGGGGTATTATAGTAATTCAACATTCATGTTTGGGAGTTCATGTTTTTAAGGTAGTATAGATAGATAGATGATCTTGTTGACTTATATTACTAAAATCTAAACAAAATGAAGCTTAATTACTCCATTGTCATAATATTTTTTACATGATTTTAATTTGAGGAATAGTTTTTAGTAGTATCAATTAAGGGTTGAAGGAATTCATAAAGAAACAACCAAAATGTCCAAAAGCAAAATTGTCGTCATAAAGCTACTGTTAATATAGAAAATTAAATTGTTAAATCTCATATTGTATAAATTGTAGAAAAATAAAAAAAATGTAAGGGTGAAAATGAACAATATATGTATGTGTTCGCAACAGTATGTTAGATAGACGATAAAGTAACACAATCAAAATCTTTTATTCAAAGTAATAATCTTTTAGCAATCTTTATTTAAATTACTTCTATGTTTTTTAAAAAAAGCATATTGCATAAACTACTCAAGTATTATCAAACTCATCCTGTATTAATAGAAGTTTTGTCAATTAAGTAACACTTGAAAGAATAATAACACAAAAACAAAGAAAAAAATTCATAACAATACAAAATGATACAAAATTACATAAAAATATAGGTTACATCCAAATTTATTTTGGACAACCATACCTTAACTCCATAATGGAAAAGAAAAACTTAAAATCATAAGCTAACATAAAAAAGATCCTGAAGAAATATGTAGGTCATATCTTATACTTCTAAACTTAACACTTGAATTATATTTTAAGAAAACTCGTCTTTTTAATTTCAGAATGAAGCTATATGTTCTTCTCCTTTGTTAGCTTCTTGACGATATGTATTTATATCACTATCTTGAAAGAAGAAAAGAGAACAATAGATGATAGAAAATAAAAGAATATGATGATCTAAGGAGCAATTTACTGATATTTATAGTGATATTTAGCTGTCTTTTCATCTTTCAAATTTATCAATGGAGCACATTGAATCATGATACATAATTTTATTTTGGTTTCAAAATTCAAAGAGTCACCGAATTGGAAGAGTTTTATACGTTATTTTGTCTTCTACTCTAATTGAATTTAACCTAATCAATTATAATTATAATGTCATAACTAAAAAATTAAAGTGTAGTTGTTGGACTTCATATTCTACCATTATATAATTAAAATATTAGTATTTAATAAAATAATTAATTTTATTTTAATTTAGTGGAGGAGCAAAATGGTAATCCAACTTTGAAAGTTGGAGCTTCCCATTTTAATAATATATGATATATAATGATATGATGATGAAGAAGATCTCATTTTTAACGCAACCTACCTTGATTGCCTAGCTAATGCTACCGTCGCAAGCAACCTCTCAAAGAATAGTGAGTGAACGACCCTTCTATCTAGATCAAAAAGATGGTCACATATGGGTGTACATGAGGATGAAGTAGTTTGATCAATTCAATTTTATTTCATTGGAGTTGATAAATCTTGAACAACCCAACATCTTTACAGAGTGCCTTAAGGTAAAAGGCGAAACTGCAAATTTGATAAATGAGTAACTGCACATGTGAAATTATATGTCTGTTTTATGCATAAAAAGAAGGAAGATATCCGGTTATCAACAAAAAATGATATAATTTGGCAATGCAGTGTTGTCAATGTGAATGGTAATTGACATGTATGTAAAATTCATAGCTTAAGTTGTGAAATTGATTATATAAAAAAAAAAAACTTCTAAGTGAACCTCTTCTTGCTCTCAACAGCTTCTTTAAGTTTCCTTCCAAGTGCATATGCCAAAGGAGGTGGAACAGCATTTCCTATTTGCCTGTGCTTGTGCAAAATGTTACCAGAAAATTGGTAGCTGTCTGGGAAACCCTGCAATACATGATACTTATTATTATTATAAAATCCCATCAAAGGCTGAATATAATACAATTTCTGCACCAACATTGACTTGTTTCCTCTTTATGCTTGAAAATCATTACTCTTCTTTCCTAACCAAGCAATTTCAAATTGTCATGCATTGATGAAAATACTACACCCTCAGACTATGCCTTCACATATTCTAAATTGTGTCTTCATTTTGTAAGACTTACTTGAGAACGTGCACATTCACGAACTGTAACAATCCTGTCTTGCTCTGGATGAAAGCACATCCCCACCTTACCCATCGGCTGGGGGTCAGTAATGGAAGTGGGGAAGTTCCCATCCCAATCCAACCTTCCAAACAGCCCCTTCCACTGGTTGTGCCTCTTAGCAGTGTTAGGCAGGCACCATGGAATCAAATCAACTAGTTGACCGTTAGATAGTTTAACCTGCACCACACAACACAAAACATCTTATACACCTACTTAACCCTTCAAATCACAAAACACATATTGTTTCATCAAAAGCACTGGATGATTGCCACAACACCTTTTCATCCTCAAGGTCACGCCAATCAGCTCCTGGCCGCTTGGGGATTCTTTGGCACCTGATTAGGTTAAGCTCACTCATCTCTTTTGAAATGTGATCAGATAATGTTATTGAGCTTCCCCGAATCTTCTTTTGGAACCAGGATACTGGGTCACCTTGATACTGCATTAAGAATGAATAGCATAAATTACAGAGTACGACCAAAGGCGTGATATGATTGCGTAATCTATAGAAACAAAAGCAGCATTGCCCTCTTTCTTCCAAATTCAGAAAGTAAAAGTCCCTACTCAATACACTGTCTTTCCAGTTCTCTAGTCAATTCCTGGAAAAGGTGAAGGGTTCAAGGAAATTCAAGTTTAGTACCTCTATACAAGTCTTGCAGGCCCCATTGCCAACAACAGGAAGATCTCCAATTGTGTCTCTAACAGTAAGTGAACAGAATGGAGCTCCACTAGCAGTACTCCTCACAGCTGCATACTGTGAAGTTCAGATAACGCGATTTTTAATTCTGGGACAGCAAAAACATGCATTGGTTCTGGCCACTCTGGAAGAACCTCCTCTGGGGAGGCAGCCCAGATAAATGCTCTCTTCCTAGACTGAGGAACTCCAAAGGCTCCGGCTTCAAGGATACCAAACCTAACCTGATCACAAGAAAATTGATTGTCAGTTTTGATAATTAGTAGCATACATACATATAGAATGTGTATGTGTGTATATATATAGAGAGAGAGAACAATATGTACCTGATAACCCATCTCAAGAAGGGAAGCAACAGTTAAGCGAAATGTTTGTTTTTGGTTAAACGACACAAAATTCCTAACATTCTCCAAGAGAAAGAACTTAGGCCGATAATAATCAGCAAAGGATAAAAATGCCAGAATCATCTCACACTGTACTTTACTCCAGGTGCTCTGATTAAATCTATTCATTCCAGAAAACCCCTACAAAAGAACACACCATTTAAGCTACAAAGTTTACTAAACATCAGGTTAGATGTGAAAGAGCTTAACAAACCTGACAAGGAGGGCCTCCATTAATGAAATCAACTTGTCCAGGAAGTGGCAAACTATTCAGTTCGTTCTCGTCCATTGCTGCAGCTAATTCAGAAGCCTCTGGAGTTGAGATACAGTCATCAGAATCTCCGCACTTCTGCATGACAGCCCTGAATTGAAACCAATATCTGGTCATTACTGTTATGTACTTAGATATGTTCATAAAGGAAAGAGTAAAATTGTATACCCAAGGACCTACCTCAAAATCACATTGCAATTATGTATGAACACCTTTGTCTTTGGATGATTAAGTCTAAATGCATCTCCAGCAGGCGCTTCGTATTCAATTGCCCAATTTGTATCTGTGACACTTGAAAGAATAAAACTTTCAGACGAAAGTTCAAACTACATCCATTACAACTACAAATAAGCAGAGAGAAGGAAGTTACCCGAATGCTGCATCCCCTCAGACAAGCCACCACAACCAGCAAAGATATCTAGTGTGGCCAAACGATTCTGTGGAGAAGTTTCATTTAATTCCCCAACTTCATCCTCTCCTTCTTTTCCCTTCCCCTTCCTCTTCCTAGATGTCGCATCATCTAGCTTAATTTTTGAGAATCTCCACTTTATCTGAGCTGGCAACTGCTCAAAAGTACAATCAACTTAGACTTCACAAGAAAAATAAAATTCAGACACAAATAGGGTAGATAAATAAAAGGTAAAAATATTGTACTAAAAGGACTCTGACCAATTGCTGTTGAAATAAGAATGCAAGAGTACAAACTATGAAATGGGTACCTTTTTAAGGGATCCATTCAATGGATCATACAAATATTCACAAAAGAAAATATGGTCGAAGATGGCAGGGACGTCTTCAGACGAAATATCATACTTCTTCCTCACTTCACATTTACCTTTAATTGTTTCCACAGGAACTGTGTGTATATCCTCACTGTAATAGATCTGGAAGAGCAGTAGCAATCAGAAAAGTATAAATGCAGAAAGGTTTGCATAGGAAAAAAAGTAAAATCCCCTAATAGACATCGTTACCTAGCTGATTAAAACAAACTTCCTAACATGACATAGTAAAAGAATTAGTATATATTAACAACTCTAACCAGCTATTAGTGTGGAGACAAGTTATAGTATTATGTAGCATATACCTCCCGGATATCAGAAGAGTATGCCTTATCTGAAGATATATCCTCTGGTCTGAAGAATCTCCTTACTTTGACGTTTGTAGAATCTACTTTAGCATGTTTAGATCCCTTGGGACCAACAATTTCTAGTAATTGACATACTACATAGGCCATCAACCCCACATTTCTTCCAGCTTTGAAAGTTCCACTTCCCCCTCTTTCTGCAGTAAAGTGATCGGGGATTACATAAACAAAGTCATCAACTGAATACTCAGTCCCCAGATATACAAAACTGGAGTTGGACATATCAAACTTGAAGGATTCCTTTTCCTGATCAGTTCGCTGCAACTCACAGGAGTAGCATAAACCATTACCAAGACCCATCTTATCAAACAGGAGTCTGAAGAAAGCACCTTTTTCAGGGCGATAAAAGCTTTTGCAGTAAAATTCAGTCGGCAATCCCTTCCTCTTCCCGTCTTCTGCTTTTGCTCTATCAAGTTTATCAGCATTCGTGTTTCTATGCTGGTGTCTCCAAGGCATCATTCTGATATTGACAGCTATACTTTCTTTGACATCTCCTAGTTGCAGATTCATGCATTCATTGATCAAAAATACCTCTCTCATTAGCTGCATTTCCAAGTACAGTGTCAGATCCTCGTTGCATCATTCTTCCATGAAGCATTTTGCTACCATCCAATTTTTCAAACATGTATTCAACAAAGTAAATAGAAGGAAGCTCATCTGGTTCATCATGTTCCACTAGAACTGAGTCCCCAACAGCTATCTCATGTCCATGAACTCTAGCCCTTTTAAACAAATGTTCACCAGAAGCTGTTTTACCTATTGATTCCCCATCCCACTTTATTTCTTTGCTGTCAGAACATGACTTAATATGCCTTCTTGTAGAAGAAGGTGTATGAGCTTTCTCTGGAACATCCAAGTTCTCCTCCGGAACATCATCCTCTTCATTTTCCTCTTGCTCATCTGCTTCTTCATCATCCTTCACCTCACAATCAACCACCTCTTTTGACACCTCGGGTGAGTAATTGGAATAGTATTCCCCCCAGATTCTGTTGATTAGCCTTGTTGTAGTAGCCTGCATAGCTTTCCTTTTTACAAATGGCGCCATAGATGCTCTAGGATTTAAGTTCTGTTCAAGTCTCTGCATCACCTTCTTCTTAATCACCCATTTTGTATGGTGCCTCTCTTCCATTTTCATTGAGAGACCAATCGCAAATGCACAATTCCTGATGCTTGCATCAGGAAATTCAGAGAACTGCTGCAGAATAATTTGCCCATGTACAACCACATATCTTTCCACCACATCTACATTAGATGATATATAAGCAGGATGGTCTTTCTTGAACTCTGAAACCCTTTTAATAACTTCTCCAAAAGAAAGTCTAGCCACACGATTCTGTTCCTTTAATAAAGTAATGATGCTCACTGCCAATCTTGCAGTCTTTATGACTGGTTCGTACCAAGGAGCATACTGTTTCAACGGCTTCCCAAGCCTATACCTGAATTAGAAATAATATGCATGAGTAAAGCATCTACAATAAATCCGCAAGCAAAAGCACAAAAAGCAAAACAGTCAAGTTTATCAGAATATAAGAAATAGCAGTCCCAGCTATTGGCGTAATAAAGGGAGGTACTTGCAAAATAATTCAATCACTCAAAAGGAATTAAGTGTAATACCAGGCCATATCAGTCCGAATTGATATAAAGATCATTGAGGACCCAAACTCAATCATCCATTCTTTTATTGCACTCAAGTAAATTGGCATTCCATCAATCTCAGCTGATCTAGAACCACCTGAACAGGAATGATTAGCATCAATGTCAAAATTGTATCCAGACCCATCATCAGCAGTCATCACTCCAGACCCAAAAATGGTTACATCAATATCAGCACATGCTTTCATTGGCAGGAGTTCTAAAGAAATTAGCCTTGAGTCCGAGTTGTACAATGCCCAATTATGAAGCATACTGCGAGGCAACTCATCAATATGGTATGTATCAACCCCACTGTCAAAGACGATATACTCATCAGTCTCTTCATTAGATGTTTTGTAATATGCAGGTAAAGGATAATCACTTGCAATCTCATCCTCATTGATCTTGATGTATATTTTGCTGGATGAGGAAGACATATTGCGGCCTTTCTTCTGCTTCAAGGAGCACCAATACTCCTCTTCATGTAACAATTTATCCAATTTCAGATCTTCATCTTCTGGTGCTGGACCATTAGCCAAAGCAGATTCATCTATCTTGTCTTCTCCATTTACTGCTTTTGGGCCAATATGTAGAGCCTTACCAGATGATATAGGCTCTGGTTGTGCAAGTGTCTCCTGCTTACTGCTTTCATCTCTAAGGGAAGCCAGGACAGGTAGCTCAACAAAAAGTTGATCAGTCTTCTTTGATGTATCATCCAGACCAATAAGTTGCTTACAGATGAACCCGCCCTGAGTGATGACAAAGTCCCTGATGGATACACCACCTGAAAAGCATTTTATGCCAGTCATCGCTCGGACAACCCCAGCAAGCAACTCATCAAGGCTTAAATCAGGATTCCCTCCAGATGACTTTGAAAGCTTCTTATAAACCTCAATGCAAGCCGTTGCCTTGGCCAAGAAGTGGTCATAAAACTTCTTATAACTACCTGAGGGTTTTATACAATCATAATCAGCTATCTCAGTTGAGATCCAAATGACAGGAGTTCCATCTTCATAGCCAGAGATAGCCCATTCTTCAATACGCCCAAAGCCTTCACATCTAATTCTTTGTGCTTTTACTTTGTCGAGACTGTCCTCAAGTGGTAAAATGAGACCACTGATAAACAGATCATCAACCTCAGACATTCCAAAAGGTTGTGGTATTCCTTCTGAGTTATGAAATACAAAATCCGTTAATCTTCTACAGGGTCGTTGAGAATCTTGCAGACCTGCAGTTAACCTAATAGCCATATCCTCTTCCTCTACACAATGGTCCTTCTTTGTTTCAATGACTGAAGAATTTTTTGATAAATGCACAGATTTCTCTTTAAAATCTGAACAGGCAGCAGCTCGCTTAGGCCTTTTACGTGCAGCAGTGGGCTCCTCAATAGTTTCAGAAACAGGCTGTTTCTTTTCCTTCTTATCAGTTGCAGATGCCTTCCTTTTTGACACAGAATCTTGTTTGCGTTTGTTCTTTTTTTGTCCTGATTAATCAACAAAAATATAAAGAAGGATGAGCCATAGCAAGAACTGAAATATTTCTGTTATCATTCTCACAACAAAGACAAAGCACTCCAAGGAAATTTAGTACAGGGTGGACCAGAAGCTAAGAAAGAAGCTTTCTGAACTTCCCTGTGAAAGAGTCATTAATGAAAAGCATGAAGTGGAATTGAACATCAAAAGAAGCAGCAAAATTAAGAAAATGCAGCACTCAAAATTAGGCCAATACACTTGAGTCAATTGGTGTGAGGGACAAGGTATAACAATCCCAAGGATAAAATGCATGATTGTTCTATCCTGCGCTTGGTTGGAGGTACTAGGCAGTCCTGAGACTATTTATCCCTCCATTTATACCTTAGTGATGGATAAGTTATCCCATATATATGGTGGAATAACTTATCCCGGGAAAACTTGTTCCCAACCAAACGACCCCTTAATATCAAACAACATTCCATGCACTAGCATAAGCAATAAAAGCATAAATGCTAAGGGGGATGATATACACATGGAAAAAACACTACAGGCTTGTGAAATGACCATCTCCTACAGGGCACATTAAATATTTTCCATTTCAAAAGAGTAGACTATATTGGCATAAGATTGCTTTGCTGACTCTAAAAGCTGTCAATAGCACAAGTCACTGCACCATGCAAATTTGTTAGGTTTTATAATCCACCTTAAGCATTATATCTACGAGGCCAATACAGTAATATTGTGCATACAAGTAACACAACAAGCAAACTTACCCTTACAGCAAATTCTTAGTATGGACATCACAAAGCAGCAATGAGGATTTTACTCCAAATCTCTGAAGGCATCAACTAAGAGACTGGGTTGTGGGTGTCTATGTTTTAGCAATGCGGGAATATGGTGCACAATCACAAACATAAATTTATTTTACTTCTTTTATTTTATTTGTTGGTGTTTAACTGGACACAAAGTTTAGGATGTGGAATAGCTTTATGAACTATATCAATGGTAGTGGAGAACATTTTAAGTTGTGGCTACAATACTAGTTTGATAAACATCACATCAAGAGTTTAGAATTTGAATAATGAATTTGAAACCTTGAAAGTAGTAAAAGTTTTACAGAATAACTGAAAAACAAATCAAGGGGATGGTGTCGATGGTGTCAAGCATTGTAGTATTTTGTAAAATAGGAAGAATGCCATGTCAATGGAAACAGATGGATTTTATGCAATGATGAGGATTTTCAAAATAAAGATAAGGAGCATTACAAATTTATAGAACTCAAACATATATAACAAGAAAAGCACTGTCGTATCCTCAAGGACCATAGTATAAATACAAAAACTCAGCAAATAATGCTACCAAGTTAAATCCACAAGGTAAATGATCTCTGCTAGAATATAAAATCAATATATACAAACAATGCCAAATAAGATTACCAGCCATGAGATGGTAATAGTTGAGAAGCAACCTCTTCTTGCAACTAAAGAAGATCTTAGGGGTTTGCCAAAAAGGTATACAATAGATTATGGACAGATCATTAGATGATTCTGTCAACTATAGTACAAACAAATTGAGATGAGATTGATTCATGAAGAATTCTCAGTAAGTGTTGCTGGTGAGACTGAAAAAGTTGTTTATGCCATAATTACTTAACTGGATTATTGAGTTGGGAAGTATGTTATTCTTTGAATGAATTTGGTATAAGTTAAGTGGGGATAGTTTTTAGAAATAAAAGAAAATAAAGTGACAACCCGTAACCAGGAAACATTGACAATTAAGTTGAAATGGTAGAGGCCAGTGAGCAAGCAGCAAAAACAGTGGCAGTTTAACTAACTGAAATTCATTTAAATGCAGCTATATGTCCTCGGTTATAGTTTCTGCAGTTCAAGGTGGTTATAATAGTTGACCTGACCAATATTAGACAAGTCTCCATTTCAAGATCCCCAAATGAGAAACAAACATAGTCTTACCAACACTCCTCCAACAGTTCATGAACCGAACAAAGTCTTACCAACACACTCTATGCAGAGAGAATAATTATGGATTTACTTAACCATACAAGCCTTCTAGTAAGTCTTCCTACCACCCACCTCCAACTTATTTCAACTAAACATGCATTCATAATAAAGAACCGTTGATGCTCAAATTAGAGGAGCGATCCCCACAATGTGTTGTCCAACCTAGACATGTGTGAGGCAGATTCTCTGGAAAGTAGAAAGAGGAGTCAAGACCCTCATCTTTTGTCATTGTGCATACACCAACAGGGTCCCCACACATAGGACTTATTAAGTTGCACATGGTCAGTCATCCCATAAACAACAAATTTATTAATGTCAAATTAAGAAACCAATCCCCACAAGGTATTGTCCTTTTCGCATATTGGTGTGGCATATTATGTCTTAAAAGAGGGCTCATGAGGTCAAGAGGGGAGGGAGCTTATAAATTGTACAAGGCCCTAATCTTTGGTCGATGTGGGACAAGGTCCCATTTACACCAATAATGCAAAAATTTCAGAACGTGGAGTTCAAGCTTCAGTTATATACAGTTAAGTAAACATCAAATATTTGACAGAAGCTCTGAGAAGCATCTTTTTCCGTAGTTGACAAAACTGTACACCATGACCTCTTGGAAGTGTATACTCTAACATCATTCAAAGATCATACTGAACTATGTTGAATTACACTTCCCCTTTATTTTCAACAGACATGCAACTAAAATGCAACCAGAAGGTTTCCACATAAAATCTCAGTGAGATCAAGCTCACAAATGCAATAACTAATACTCGCAGTGTTGTGAAAGGTGATCACCTCGTCGCCAATGGCAAGAGGTGAGGCGACCCTTCATCACCTTTTAGCTTTGAGGAGAGGCAATCTTCAAAAGGCAACGCCATGGCGACTATGGCGAGAAAGGCAAGAGGCAAGAAAGGCGACCAATTAAGGGTTTTAAACGTTAAACGATAATTCTAGGTTTTCTTTCCAAATTTGCACAGTTGCACTTTTAGACTGCGACTCCAACCAGTCAACTCGACTCAACTTCTCCGACGACTCTGAAGTCCAACCAATACATATTTCTTCGTTTCTTCTTCAAACTTTTTCTTCCTCTGTTTCTTATTCCTTCTTTAGACAGAGTTACTACTACCTCTGCTTTTTTCTCACTATTTTGACTTTTGTTCTATTTTTTTCTCATTCAAGTTCTAGATTTTTAGTATGTACTATTTATTTTTAGTTTTTGAACTGAAATGTTTGCTAATATGTTAGTGCTATTGAAATTATGATTATTTATTTAAATATTTTCACTTTTTGGTATTAATTGGCTCCGTACTTCAAAAAGGCTAGACAACGCTCTCCTGACCTAGTGGTGAGGCAAACCCTTGTCGCCTTTCACAGTCCAAAACACTGAATACTAGAAGACAGTAACTTTTGAAATTAAATATTTTGAATGAACACATGCCAAACTCTATGGAGCCAAAATGAGAAACCACAAACACTAACATCACTAATCATCCTACTAGTCAAGGGCAGACCTATGCAGTAGGTGCCAAGTGCTTCCATCAACCCGCACAATTGTTATAGTTGGATAGAAAATATTGAAAAGCAAATACAATGAACAATTGAGCACCCATAAACAAAAATATTTAATGGGAGCTTTGGTTCTGAACCAAAAAGTTAGCCAGACAGCACGTGAGAAGCAGAGGGTTCAATTCTATTTCATAAAAAAATCCTTTACAACAAATCTCAACTGGTTTCATACCTCAAACTATAAGGCTTTCTTCTTTCTTTTCAACCTTGATATTTTGCTGACTGCGTGACCATTTCTTTTATATTTAATTTTCACTTTTTCTATTTCCTATATCTCATTCATAAGGACAACAAACTTAAGCATCTAGAATATTTATCTTGCATCTTGATGATGCTATTATTCATTATTTTCATTGTATGAAAAGCGGAAGAATCTTGGGAGTCATTTAGTTTGAACATAATTTTTTCCTTTTTGTTCAAATATCACATTTTTTATGTCCAAATGCCTACTTAGTGACTAGAAAAAATAAATTCATCATTCCACATCACTCGATTCAAGAACTAATGTCCTATTAAGGAATCTCAATTGAATTACCTTAGCAATAATAATACTAATAATAGTTTGCTCAGTATGACTTGTGACTAGAATATATATTTTTCAATAATAAAATATGAGATATCGTTAAACTCTCACCCTTCCACAACCTTAAAATCTTTGGTCCAATAGCAGAAAAGCAAATAATTAATAAAACAGTGGATGGATTCGCACAAATTTGGAATCTTTATGGTTCGGTTCCTTAATTAATCAAAATCAAGTTAAGAATGTTGCACAGAGAGGATTATATGAAGAGAGAAAGATAAAGATGCAGCGAAAGTAGAGTCGCAACGACAGCAAATGTATGTATATATATGTAAAAAAGGAAAGCAAAAAGCATAAATCAAAATTACCAGCATCAGTATGGATGAGCGCGAGAGAACCCATTTGGGAAGGAAGATTTGAAACCTGATATTCACTTCCTCAATGTCTACTGCCCTAGCGCGCACACACTATTGTCTACTGCCTATTTATAGGGTGAGAATTCAAGTGAAAAGGCGGGAATCAATTGGCGCCCCATTCCAAATTTTTGTCTTCCAAATCAAAAAATATTTATGACCAAAGGTTGATTTGGTCATTGCACTTTATTTCTGTGAGTCCTTACTTTATCATTTCAAAACTCCTTCTTCTGCTCTTAATTTCTATTTTTTATTTACTTTTTCTCCTTTCATAATAATTACATTTGCACGTAAACCTTATAAATGGACTGTGCTTTCACCATTCCTAATATTTGCTTCTTTATCCTCTAAAAAAAATTTGTCACCAATTACTACATAATATTGCACAATATCTTAATTTATTTCGTAAACTAACATATCATTTATATAACTGCTCAATTTTTGTTTGTTTATTACTATAATTTTTCTGCCCAAACTCGGAGACGAACGCTTTGATTCCAATTTCTCATAGATTTGCTCTTACGAACAAAATGGTACACTCCTCTCTCCGCCTCCTTTGTTTGGTGTCTTGCTAATTTACCATTCATTGATTTTCTGGGTTTTCCTTCTCAGATCTACCAAAAAAACCCTTATAGGAGGTGTATTTTTTCGCCTTCATTTGCTTGGTTTATGTCTTGTTTAATGTTCTATTTGTTAATTTGAATTGTTACTTTCCATTTAAACTTAATGTTAATTTGGTTGGTTTGTTAAATCTGAAAATATCTCTTACATTTTATGTAACATCCCGAATTGGAAACAAGGCAAAAAGCAGCTTTAGGAAAAACTGCAGGTGTGACCCACGAGGGTCAACCACGCCACATGGTTGGACCCACACCTCGTGGATAGGGCACCCTGAGAATTGTCTAGGAAAGTGACCCATGCCAGGACCCACGGTCCGTTGATGGGTCGACAGTCAGTGGCTTGGGGTCCGTAGGTCCTGACCCCAATTTTCAGGTCTCTGATCCTTGAACCACGGTTGACCAGGACGGACCATATGTCCATCCACGGTCCGTCGGTCATCGTCTCGTGGATCAGGCCTGGCAGTTATTTTTAGGGACTTAAGGGTCTTTTCTGGTTTTAATTAAATTGAAGTGGTGTCGTTTTTCCTAAACCTAGACCACCTATATAAGTATTTTTAACCCCCAAAATCCCCCAATTAAGTTATTCTCTCAAATAACAAAAGAAAACTCAATTCCTCTCTCAAATATTCTTTCTCTAGAAGGTAAAAGAAGAAGGAGAGTTGAAGCTAGGTCAAGATCAAGTCTTCTAATCTTCAAGCTTTGGTGGGCTTTGTGACTAATGTATGATGGCTTTTAATCCATGGGATCCTTCCTCCCATTGAGTCCCCTAGAATTCCACATTTTGAAGAAGAATTTCCCCTATTCTAGTTAAGATTTCTTCCATTGTTGTGGGTTATGATGAATGTTGATCCAATTGAGTGGATTATGATTGTTTATGATTGAATTGATAGAATTGCATGTATTTAGGATGAAATTTCATGTACCCATGCCTATCCTATGATTTTAGGGTTGAATTGATATGTTGGGTTTGATGCCATGTGAGGGAAACTCTATGGGTTAGATATCTCCTTATAGGGTTGATGATTTATTACTAGAATTGCTTTAGATGGAAGCATATATGATGAATATAATGTTAATTGCTTGAGAGTAAAGCATAGATGAAGATCATGAGATGTAGTGCTTTGAGAGTAAAGCATAGATGATGATCATGAGATGTAGTGCTTTGAGAGTAAAGCCTAGACTATGAATTATTGATTCATTGATGTTATGATTTGGAAGAGATACTTCCCATATTGAATTGCTAAGCATGATTGAATGAATGTAAAAGGTTTACTCACATGAATGATTCTAGGTTGAAAGGATTGCTTACCTAAAATGAATCTAGACTAAAATGCTTAATGAATGATGAGGCTAGAGGCGATTACCCTTGACCTTCACATGTAAGTGTAACACCCCAGAAAAATTTTCTAACTAAGACTCAAACCATTCTTCGTAGTGAGTGAGATTTTACCAAGGAATTAAAATTTTCTTAAGTGTTAAGGTCACTAGATGTAGAACCTTGAGTTCCAAAAAGATTTAAATTGGAAATAGAAAAATTTGAAATTTTGCAAGTTAGGCTAAGTATGAGTTTTGGATTGACTTCAAACGACCATAACTTTTATATCAGGATGAGTTATGTGTGATACCAGATACCGTAGGGAAGATCTTTGAATTATCTTTCCAACGCCATCAAGTTTTCTCAGTTTCGATATCGTATGAGGGAGATATGTCTATTCGAAGTTGGATTGTCTAGATAAGGAAAGTCAAAATCGGATTTTAGAGGGGTATTTTGGTCTTTTCCTTACCAAATCAGATTTACTTCGTTTTTAGTAATATTTTTAGGGGTCTAATCTGATTAGGTTCAGGTTTATAATCCTAGTCTACGCCTAGGGTTTTAGTTGAGAGTTCAAGAAGAGAAAAGAAAAAGAGAGAAGAGGAGAAAAGAGAAAGGATCGAAACGTTCGTCAAAATTCTTGAGAGTTGTTGCGGATTGTCACCATGGGTTTGATCCCTAAGAGGTATGTAAGCTTCCATAGTGTTGGGTTTGTTCACCCACACGCCAAACATGTTATTTTCAGTGAAGTTTCATTCTAAAAAAGTTGAAGGAATTAAGTTCTTGATAGGTGTTCTTGAAGTTCATTCTAAATCTTGTTTTGTTGGGGTTTTGATAATTTCTTGAGATGAAAGTGATTGTTTTGAGTGGATTAGTGTGTACTTAGGTTGGGTAATTGAATCTAAGGAAAATTTGAGAAAAGAAATCGATTAAAAGCGATTTAAGGTCAGAAAATGAGAGGAAAAGTTCGTCAGTTTTGCCTGGGGCAATGCTGGCACGATGCACCCCCATTGCACCAGGAAGGCTAGGGCGACGCGCCAGCAGTGCGCTAGAAACAAGCCCCAGTAAATTGGGGCCTGGCGCGGCGCGCCAGGGACTCTCCTGGATCAGCGTTTTTCACCAGTTTTTCGTTGTTTAGCCTATCTAAGTTATTCTAAAGTGTGTTAACTTTTTCCATTGATTCTAAGTTCTCTAAATGACTTCTAAACACCTAGAAATCATCCATGAACATGAATCATAACCTTGAATCCATAAATCCAAATTTAAGGTAGAGTTAAGAGTTAAGCCTTGAGAGTTCTTCCGAACATTTGAGATAGCCCCTTTGAGTTTTCTTTGAAGAACCTTCTACAAATTTAAATAACTTGTTCCAAGGCTTGAGTAAGTAAGTAAGAGGATGAGGAAAATGTGTTCATGAGTCTACTTTGTCATCATGAGATCTTTCATAGCATGAACCATAACTCTTGAATTCATAATTCACATTCAAGAGAGAGTCAAGAGTAGAGTTCCAGAAAGTTTTGAATTCAATTGTGAATCCTTTGCGATCCATAATCGATTTGAGTTAAATTTTGAGAAAGTAAGTATGAGAATGAGAAGAGTTGTACATGAGTTCCTTATTGATATTTTGACCCTTGAGTCGAGTCGTTCATGCCCATAAACTCCACATGCACGTCGTAAGTTGAGCATCCTTCAGAGAAGTGGTATCTTCAAGTTCTAAGCCTTTAAGTGTTGAGTTCCTAATCCATTTTGAGAAGTATCTTTGAGTCATTGAGTTGAGTAGTTCATGCTCATAATTCCTCATGAACTCTGAGTTGAGCATTCTTGAAATGAGTAGTATCATTGAAGTTCTTGAGTTCCAAGTATTTGAGTTCTATCTATGGTTATTGAAAACCTTGCATTGAGTAGTTCATGTCCATAATTCGGCATGAACCATATTTTAAGAA
>JAJONZ010013225.1:0-26764 GCA_029582445.1 Solanum paucissectum | reverse complement strand
AAAAAAAGTTTCTTATTACTAATAGGAGGGAATATTTTATCGTAGTAGAAAAATTAGAGGGAAAAGTTAATAGCATGAAAAATTAGAGGGAAAAGTTAATAAATTTTCTTTTACTTTAATAAACTTAAAATGAAAGAGTTATTTTTAAGCCAATTATTTCAACTTAAACTATAAACTTTCACCTTAGAAGCTGGAAAAAATCTATAAAATCCAATCACTACAACTCAAACTATAAAGTTGCTCTAGGACTATATAAAATCCACTTACTTTCACTCAAACTATAAGCTTTCACTCAGAAATTGCATAAAATATACAAAGTTAAATTATTTCCGCTGAAACTACACAATTTTGCCACAAACTGCATATAATCTATAAAATCCCACTATTTTCACTGAAAAATCCAATTACTACAAAATTCAACATTATTTTTGCTGAAACTACAAAATTAATTTCACTAGAAGCTGCATATATAATCTACAAAATCAAACACTATCAATCAAATTCAACTGATTTTCTCCCTAATAAATTAGGTTTAAAATGGATCGAAATGTGTACCGTCACGTTTGAGGGTTTTAGAGTGAACGAGAGCGCTTTGGATCAATTCATTCTTTACCAATTGGACCACTCATCGCAGACCCTTTCATTTCTCCCTTGGGGTTCACAATCACACCAGCATTATCTTCAAAGTACATGAAGACACCGTCCTTTCGGCGCCATAGCTTGCACTGACGAACAATGACACCAACATTAGTTTTGTATACAACGCTTTTTAGTTTTGTGAAATGAATTTATAATTTTATTAATTATATATTGTAATTTTAAATTAGCTTAAAATTCTACATCCTTCAAAATCAAAAAGAAAATGCATTTTCCTATCCTTTGAATTATACACAAATGAATTTATTTTTTTGGATTGAAATCGATGGTAATAAGATTGTGCATAAATGGAGAGATACAGTACACTTATACATATGATGGACAATTTCACGGTTTAATAATTTAGCATTTTTTTAACATATTATCAGGCTATTTCATTATGTGAAATGGAACCACATTTTAAATTTGATATTACCTATTTTCTATATATAAACAGTGGAAGGATTGTTTTAGGTTCTTTCAAACTTTAATATTCAATCTTTTTAACATGTTCCATGTTCTTTATGTTGGTGATCATTGTTAATGCTAAATGATACAACACTACTCATTCCCCAAAATACAATTTGCTACCACTTTCCACTTTTCACAATTATAAACTTAACTCAATAAGAAATAGTATTTTTCATTTATATCATAGTATTATGTGTTTAGATGTTTCTTTACCAGTGTATGGTTGTCTTTATGTGTAAAACTTATTTAAAAAATTTTTACCATACCAACAGCTATCTGTTACAATACATTAAAAGCTACATCAGCTCAATGTATATCTAACTAAGTTCAAATAAAGTTATTTAATCAGAGATACTTAAACTCTTTCGTACGTAAATATGTCATTACAATATAATGTGTACTCAATTTCTAATTAACTTTTAGAAATATAATCTATAACATATACATATACTCATAATATTATTCTTTTAAGTTTCAATACTTATGTATTGTAACCTATTAGGTTAACATTAAACAGATACAACTTAATAAACATATAGCAAAAAAAAGAAGGTAAAATTACTTAGAAATATATATGCAATAGTACATAGGTACTAACCTTAAGTAGCTCACTATAATAACTGAACTTTGCTATCAATAAACTTGCAGATACCATTTCTTCCCATAAACACTTTCTACACCATCTACAAAACTGAAATTACAAAACAATTCAACAAATTAATATAAAAATTTTACACCAAAATAAATATTTTTATTTACAATTTATAGATTGGTGAGAAAGAAACGGATATATACGAAAATTGAATATCTTACTTACATATTGGTTTATTAAAGATACATCTTCCCAAATTAAAGTATTTAAATAATCATTTACCTTTTTATGCAACATACTCAAATTTATCATCATCAACTCTCACTTTAATGCTCAACACATACAAAGATGAGAAAAGTACATATATCACCTGACATTGCAAAGAAAATTTAAAAATTATATAATAAAAGAAGAGAACAATCAACAATATAAATAACAAAATCTGCTTCAACATAAGCTTATTAATGCTATTTTATAGTATGCATGTAGTAATTTATTACATATTTTTATTTTAAAATATTATACAGCACCTTACCATATTCCCAAATAATTTAAGATCTACAAAAAATATATCTACAGGAGATGGCATAAGAAAAATCTCACCAAAATTACTCTACAACAATAATTAGCTGCAATCAAAGAAAATTCACTCAGATTTATCATTTTTCATGGTGAATTTTAAAAAAAAAATTAAAAAATATAATCACCATTGCAAAAAATATTCAATGGTTGACTAAACGAGCCTAGATCTGAATACCGAAATGAAGCTAGATCTGACTACAACTATGCTCAAAATCATATATTCCATATCCATTAATCATAGGCTGCTTTAAAAATTATCTCTTAAGTATTTTCTAAATTTGTTGTTCACACGATGAGTTGGGAAAAATTTATACCAAATTTATTATGACGTATTCATATTAAAGAGAATTCCTAATCCATTAAACTTCAAATCAGCATGCAACCTTTTGCAACACCAAAAAATTGCATAGAACCCAACTGATAGTTCCAATAGAAAAATTGTAAAAAAAAAAATAAAAAAAAAACACTTACACTTATTAAAATTCACATAGAAGCTTATAGAAGCCCTATATTAACTTTGTCCATCCACACTCGGAATATGGAACTCACCTTCCAAATCTTGAAAATTATCTTCTATCAGTTCATGTTTTGGTCTCCTTCCAGAGAGATCCATTTTGTTTTTTATTTTTTATTTTGTTCTTTTTACTTTTCAACTAGACCAATATATTCCTTTTTGTCCATACATTTTTGTACTTTGGTGGGTTGTCCAAAAGTATATTATATTTTATTTTTTCCAAATGCACTGATATTGCCAGATTTTAATAAAACAAATAAATACATATAGAGACGCGTACAAACATAAATGACTTACAATAAATGAATACTGAAGGCACGCGCATCAATATTCCTAAGAAGTCGTTTCTTTGTCACATATTACTTTATTTCATTATTAAATTAATAAATTATTTATTAATTATTTTTAAAATTACACTTGCTATTAATTATTTATTTTTTTCACATTTGCTTTTCTATCAAGTATATTATAATATTTTTAGTATATTTAAGTTGTGCATTATTTTAATTTATAAAACTTTTAAGTACTTTAAATTTATAAAACTTTTATTGTACTTTTAATATAGCATGGATTGCTTTCTTTAAAACGTCCTAAATAACGTGACGCAAAACAAATTTTAAATATTCAATCAAAATTTTGTCATTTTTTTCATATATTTAAAAAACAATTATAGTACTTAATCCTTATTATTTTTGTAATATATGTTCCTTATCTTAAATATTTAATTAATCTTTTTATAATAAATTTAAAAATTACATTTAAATTTTACCTTTTTAACATTTTATAATATCCGCGCAACGCGCGGGTACGTATACTAGTTTATAATATTAAGACAGAGGCATTTTCTCCTCTTCTCTCCAATTTTCCTAATTAACATTTTAGGGTTCCTGGATTGCGATTGTTGGAGAAGAAACAATGGCGTCGGTGTCAATTGGAATCACCAACCTAGAAGTCCGAGACATCGTCTACTACATCGGCAACTCCATCGGTGATGGAATCAATTTCATTTGGTCCAAGAAATGAAAGTTGTATTATTCTGAGTCTATTCTTGTTATAGAAAGACCATAATATTTTGGTCTTTTCTTCTTCTTGCTGCAGGCAGAAACACTACTAGGATACTAGGACTAACTCCACTCTTTTTCTTCACGTTATTGGAGGGGCTGGCGAATTTTTTTTTCCAAAACACTGTTCATTTGTCAATGGGCCATTTAGCTTTTTTCAGCTGCATACTATCAGTTAATTTCATCTTTTATAGTTTGGTATCTTAGATTAGTCCTTGTTATGTTAACTTAAATTTTTTTCTGAAAATTAAAAATGTCGTCTACAATAGTTGGAAGATCACCTAATAGTTAATTAATTAACTATTACGACAACCGTAGTCGGCGTTATTAAATTAATAAATTATTATTTAATAAGTATTCCGACTACAATAGTAGTAGTATTTAAATTAATAAAATATTATTTTACTACCGTTCCAACTACAATAGTCAGCAGTTCAGGTACTTTAATGGTCGGGTTTTAATTTATATGTAGTGACTATGGTAGTCGGCAAGTATTTTCCGACGATCAGTCTGCTGACTACTCAAAAGTAGTCGGAAAGTCATCGGAAAACTCCATTTTCCGACTACATTCCAACCAATTTTGAAGTTGGCAAACAACAAAACTCTAGTAGTGTAATATATTTGACATTTGTATTAAATGTAGCTATTTTAGCAACACTTTTGCTAAAAGTCACTAAAATCAACGATATTTTACAACAAATGTCACTATTTTAGTGACATTTTTCTAAATGTCACTAAAACCAATGACATTTTTTCTAAATGTCACTAAAACCAATGACATTTTGTAATAAATGTCATATTATATTCGACATTTGTAGCAAATGTCATCATTTAAATGACATTTTCGCTAAATGTCGCTAAAAATAACGACATTTTGCAATAAATGTCATTATTTTAGTGACATTTTTTCTAAATGTCACTAAAATCAATGACATTTTGCAGTAAATGTCATAATATATTCGACATTTGTATTAAATGTCACTATTTAAGCGATATTTTTTTCTAAATGTCACTAAAATCAATGATATTTTGCAGTAAATGTCATAATATATTAGACATTTATATTAAATGTCACTATTTAAGCGATATTTTTTCTAAATGTCACTAAAACCAATGACATTTTGTAATAAATGTCATATTATATTCGACATTTGTAGCAAATTGTCATCATTTAAATGACATTTTGGCTAAATGTCGCTAAAAACAACGACATTTTGCAATAAATGTCATTATCATAGTGACATTTTGGACCAAATGTCATTATATTTATGATATTTGATACCAAATGTCATTATATTTACGACATTTGACATCAAATGTCATTGTTTTATGACATTCTAAAATGTCGTGAAATTCTTTATTTTCCGACATTTTTTTCAAATGTCACCAAATTAATGTCGTCGTATGTACATTTTCTTGTAGTGTAGCAGAAGTTAAGGAAAAACATGATAGTGATCCTATATTACTTAAGTTAAAAAGTGCAGTTCATCAGCTGAAAGTTGAGGTTTTCTCCCAAAGGGGGAGATGGTGTGCTTCGTTACCAAGGTCGCTTATGTGTTCCTAATGTGGGTGAGTTAAGGCAGTAGATCCTTACAGAAGCCCATAACTTCAGGTATTCCTTTCATCCAGGTTCCACTAAGATGTACCATGAACTGCGAGAAGTCTTTTGGTGGACATGAAGAGGGACATATAAGATTTTGTGGCCAAGTGTCCTAATTGTCAACAAGTTAAGGTAGAACATCAAAAACCATGAGGTATGACACAAGAGATTGACATTCCTACATGGAAGTTGGAAGTGATAAACATGGACTTCATTACGGGTTTACCTCATACTCGCAGACATCATGACTCTATTTGGGTGATAGTTGACAGAGTTACTAAGTCCGCTCATTTCTTGGCTATCAAGACTACTGATTCAACGGAGAATTATGCTAAACTCTACATTAATGTGAAAGTCAGGTTGCATGGGGTTCCCTTATCTATCATCTCAGATAGAGGTCCTCAGTTTACCTCTCATTTTTGGAGATCATTTCAGAAAGGTCTTGGTACCCAGGTAAATCTTAGTACAGTATTTTATTCACAGACGGATAGTCAGGCAGAGCGTACTATTCATACCTTAGAGGATATGTTGAGAGCTTGCGAGATCGATTTCAAGGGTAGTTGGAATGATCACATGCCTATAATAATAGTTATCATTCCATCATTCAGATAGCCCCTTATGAGGCATTATACGAGCTTAGATGCAGATCTTTGGTTAGTTGGTTTGAAGTAGGTGAAGCAGCATTGATTGGGCCAGATTCGGTTCATGAAGCTATGGAAAAATTTCAGCTTAGCAGAGATAGACTTAAGACAACTCAGAGTTATCAGAAGTTCTATGCAGATGTAACGAGAAGGGACTTAGAGTTTGAGATCGATGATTGGGTTTTCCTAAAGGTATCACATATGAAGGGGGTGATGAGATTTGGAGAGAAAAGGGAAGCTCTGTCCGAGATATGTAGGTCCCTACAAAATCCTGAAGAGGGTTGGTAAGGTAACTTATGAGTTAGAGTTACCAGCAGAACTAACATTGGTTCATCCAGTCTTTCACATTTCCTTGTTGAACAAGTGTGTGGGTGATCCAGCATCCATAGTACCATTAGAGAGTGTATCTATGAAGGATATTCTCACATATGAAGAGGTGCCAGTTGAGATTCTTAACTGTCAGGTTCGTAGGTTGAGAAATAAAGAAGTTGCATCAATGAAGGTTTTGTGGAGGAGTCGGTCCGTAGAGGGAGCTACTTGGGAAGCAGAAGCAGCCATGAAGGCCAAGTATACTCATCTCTTTCCTTTTGATTCCGTTTCAGCTTCAGGTGATAGTTCCTCTCCAGTCTATCAGTTTACTCTTGCGTAAAATTCAGTCTTAGTATCATATTCCTTTAGTTGTTCTTGCATTTCAGCAATATTTGCATGTTCTTGGAACTCAGTTCAATTAGATTTCAGTTTCTAGTACTTAGTGGTAGGGATTGCAGCTCTTTCCCTTCATACTCAGCTTGTTTAGACTTCATTCGAGGATGAATGTTCCCAAGGGGGAGATATTGTAACACCTCAGACTTGAGAAAATAGAAAATGCAGCTTTCTAGAATCTGGTGTTAGAATCAACGGAAACCACCCATGGACCGTAGGTGGAACCACGGACCGTAGGTGGAGTCTCGTAGTTCAGTCCCAGACTTAGGAAAATTTCAGAATCTAAAGATGAGACCTATGATCATAGACCACGGTCTGTCGATGGACCCACGGACCGTAGCTGGAGTCCGCCGTTGGGGTCCAAATTTTTATGGTCTCTGATCCCACCCATGGTCAACCAGTACGGTCCATGATTGGACCTACAGACCGTAGGTGAGGGTCAGCAGCCTATTAGAGGAAAATTGATGTTGGGTCAACTTCAAACAATCATATCTTTTAGCACAGAATGAATTAGGTGGCCTATGACCTATCAAATGAAATATAATTGAATCATCTTTCCAACGCCAACGAGTTTGCTAAAATCCCATCTTGGAGTAAAAAGATATGCTCGTTTTAGTGAAGCCCTGTCGAGCGGAGCTTAACCGATGACCCCTACCGACGGTTGGTAGGTCAACCTAAGGTCTGTAGGTCCCTCCGTAGATGACCTTCATCAGCTTTTAAGTTAGGGTCATTTAGGTCTTTTTCCTATGCGTTGGGGCCCTTAAACTACACCGTTTAATGCCTAAACTACGTTGTTTTACTTAGTTTAAGCCTAATTACTTCGTCAGACATACCCAGAAACTTTTTTCTCCAAAATTCATTAAACTTAGAGCAAAAAGGAGAAGAAAGAAGCGACAGTTTCCCAAGAACAATCAGAAGGTTTGCTTCAAATTTCTGCCCCAAAATCAAATATTTCTTCGTAGATTTCGTCACTAGGTATGCGGAATTTCAGTAGTGGGTTCCTTTCATCCACTAGGTCCCTGTAATTCAGTCAAATTCTTGATTCTCTATATCTTGTTTAGACTTAGGGTTTCTAAAACTTTAGATAATTATTGTGATTTAGTTGTTGTAGTATTCGTAATCGAATTATCATGTTTTCTTTGAAAGTTTGCTTAGTTCCTTGCATGAAACTCAGAACCCCAGTTGTGTAGATTCTCATAGTTCATGAATTACACTTGCTAGGTCAGTTAAAGAGATAAACATGCTCTAGTTTTCGAATGTTACATTGTTAGTTCCTAAATGTTGCATTCTCAAATTTGCATGTCAGAACATTGAGCTATCTAGTATTTCAGTTATGTTGTGTCATACACATTTCTAGTTGGGAGTAAACTTAGCACCCAGTTGGACAAAGGTTCAACATACCCTCATAGTCCCAAATCTACGTTCCCCCATAGGATCATAAGTCCCCTCTATTGGGCATTATATTTAGTGATCACTCCAGTCATTCCTTTATACCCTGACAAGATATATTGGGTCCTCTAGATAGGGTGTATACATAGGACTCCACGTTTACCTCACGTGGTTTTATGTCTGTTAATAGTAGCTCCCACAGTTAGACTCTAGTGCATTTGACAATGTTTTCAGTTTATACCTTAGTATTCAGTCTTAGCGTGTTTTGTTTATTATTAGTACTTGGTCATTGCATTTAGCTCAGTTTTCAGTATGTTTCAGTATTATTATTCTATTCAGATTATATCATTGCTCATTTATGCATTGTTCAGCTTATATAGTTTTTTCAGCTATTATCTATATCCTGCATGCTCAGTACATTCCAAATACTAACGCATACTCTGTGCTACATTTTTTCATGATGTAGGTTCAGGTATTCAGTATCCATATCAAGCTTAGATCAACTTTCAGTCTGTATTCAGCAGCTTTAGTGGTGAGTCCTCATACAACGAGGACAACAGACATGCGTTTCATTTTTTAGTCTTTTATTCAGTTTTCAATATTGCTAGAATTAGCTGGGGGCACGTCCCAACAAAGCTAGTCAGGTAGAGGCTTTTCAGACATAGTACTAGAATCTGCTTGACTTGTTAAGTTTATCTTTCAGTATTGTTAAAATCTTAGTATGTTTTTATACTTCATACTAGTTGGGTATTCCCCACTTTCAGTTATCAATTTATTTAGCTTTCGCAATATTTCATGTTTTCATTTAGATATCTTTCAGTATGCTTATGATATGCCAGCTTCAGGGTTAGCTTGGGGTCACTCTCTAACACCCCGTATCCAAAAAAAAGAAATGAAACAAATTCTAGGAAGTTGCAGTTGCCAACTATGCAAGCCAGCCATGGCCAGTGGGTAGAACCACAGACCATAGGTGGGTCCGTGGATAGGCCACCCAAAGTAGGTTTTCCAGGAAGGAACCATGACTGGACCTACGGACCATCGGTGGGTCCACGATATGTGGTCAAGGGGTCTATAGGTTGCCTAAAAACCTTTGTACTTAGTGACGATTGACTAGGATGAACCATGGGTCAGTCCACGTCCCATCAGTCGGGGTCTTGTGGGTCGTGGCTGGTGGTTAATTTTAGGGACTTAAGGGTCTTTCCCTGTTTTAATTCAATTGAAGTGGTATTGTTAAACCCCCAAGTCTAGAACACCTATATAAGTAATTTTAACCCCCATAATCCTCCATTCAAGTCATTCTCTCAAATCCCAAAAAGAAAACCCCAAACTCCTCTCAAATATTCTCTCTCTAGAAGTTGGAAGAAGAAGGAAGACATTAAATCTACGGTCAAGTCAAGTCTCCAATCTTGAGACTTTTTGTGGGCTTTGTGACTAAGGTATGATGGCTTTTCATCTATGGGATCCTTCCTCCCATGGAGTCCCCTATAATTCCCCCAATTTGAAGAAGAATTCCCCAATTCTAGTTAGGGTTTCTTTCAATGTTGTGTGTTATGATGAATGTTGATCCAATTGAGTAGATGATGATTGTTTATGATTGAATTGATAGGATTACATGTTATTAGGATGAAAATACATGTACCCATGCCTATTCCATGATTCTAACCTAGAATTTATATAATTGGGTTGATGTCATGAAGATAAACTTTATGGGTTAGGGTTATCCTTATAGGATGAATGATTTATGATGAAAATTGCCTGAGAATAAAGCATAGATGATGATCGTGATATGAAGATGCTTTGAGAGTGAAGCTTATGATATGAATTGTTAGTAATTGATACTAGTGTGGTGGAAGAGATACTTCCCACATGAATTGCTTAAGTATGAATGTATGAATGTGAAAGGTTTTGTCACATGAATGATTCTAGGTTGAAAGGATTGTTTACCTAAAAGTAATCTAGACTAAAAGAGTATGTAATTAATGAGGCTAGAGGCGACTACCCTTGACCTCCATATGACAAGGATATGAGGTGACTTTCCATACTCCTTAGATTTTAACAAGAGGTGATTCCCCACGTTCCTATTATGATGAATTGACATGGAGGCGAGTACCCGTGATCCTTATGAAATGATGTGGAGGTGAGTACATATGTCATATGATGTGATTGTGGAGGCGAGTTCCCATGATCTCAAAGTAAGTAAGGCAAGAGGCGAATACCCATTTGCCTTTGTAAGTTAAGAAAAGAGGCGAATCCCCATGTCTTTAAAAGTAAGTATGAATAATGTGAACTATGTTATGAAGAATGAATAGTGTGGATTTCTGGTTGAGATGCCTACCATGAGGTAAGCTTGACAAGAGGCGAATGACCCAAGTCTTGACTATGGAGAAATAAGGTTGCTTGAGAAGTGTTCCTTTCTTATTATGATGATGATTTATGTGCGTTGACTAACCATTATGTTTATGTTGTTATGCTAGATATCATATTTAGTACATGTTTGTACTAACAAACTCTTGCCTACATTTCTTATCAAAATGTAGGGTCTGACGATATTAATTCTCACACTCGTGGCTAGGTTCATAGTCGATGAAGAGGTAAAGATATGGTGAGTCCTCATAGCATTCGAGGATTTGACCACCACTTTTCTTTATGCCTTTCTTTTATGTTTGAACTATTGTATGGGTTGTGTCCCAAGATTTATTCATGTTGGTTAGATGGTTTGAGACAATTGTATAAGACTTCCGCTCGTTTTATAAAGACTTTGATTGTTTTAAAATGTTTTAAATTTTCACACCATTTTCTATTACATTATGTTATGATAGGCTAAGTGGCATTTATGAGGCCTCTTGGGGTCTTGTACGCCTTGTTACATCTAGGGGGTACCTTGGGTCATGACAAACTTGGTAATCAAAGCACAAGGTTTAGAATGGTTCTAGGATGTCTCAAGCCACCTCAAGTAGAGTCTTGTTCATAAGTGTGAAGCGCGACACATTTATGAATTAGAGGCTACTAGATGTTTAGGAAACTTCACTTCTTCATTGTCTAAGTCGTGCCATGGAGTTTAATTCTATAAAGTCTTTCTCCTAATCCTTACCTGATGGTTTTTAGGGTATGAATACTAGAAGGGCTAATGCTAGAAGAAAAGAGGGAGATAATATGGGGCAAGAAGTTCCTCCCCAAGCTGCTCTTCAAGCTCCGATTGACCCATTAGCTGACAATGTGTCACGATCCATGGGTACACCCTAGATGTAACATGGCGTACTTGACCCCGAAGGGGTCTCATACAAGCCCTTAGCATATCATAACATAAGATAATAGAAAAGTATGTAAAATTTAAAAAATTCTATCCATACAATCAAAATCTTTTCATAAAAACAAGCGGAAGTCTTTACTACAAATTTGTCTCAAACCATCTAATACGACTTTGAATAAAACTCTTGGGACAAAGCCCATACAATAGTCTCAACATGAAAATAAAAGACATAAAGGAAAATAATGGGTTTGTCCTCGAAGCTATGAGGACTCACCAAATCACCACTCCTTTGCTCCTTGGAACTCTAACTTCAAGATTGGAACTCAAATCTCCGAAACCCTACATTTGATTAGAATGTAGGCAAAGTATGCATTAGTACAAAATGTACTAAATATGTTAGTTAGCATAAAACATAAGAGCATATCATAAGGGTTAGTCAACATAAGACATAATCCAACACTTCATGAAACATCAACTATAAGCATAAGAGACAATATCATACTCATAAGTGAAGTCTCCAACATAAGCATCATATAAGCTTTACCCAACTCTTAGTCATTCATATCATAAAGGACAATTCTCAAGTAACCTCAAGGCATACTTATGCAATGCATGCATAGCATCCTATAATACCATCCAAGCTAAGTACCCATTTTTGGTCATCTTAATCATAGTCTATATACATATTAAATCTTAGACTTTCACTCTATAGGAGTACTACACCCCTAAGTAGCCTCAAAGCACAATTGTGCAATTCATGAAGGGCATCCCATAATACCATTCACACTAAGCATAGACTTGAAGTCACCATATGCATACCTACCATTCACTTGGTCTCATTCTTAGCTTTCTTCTTATAGACAAGGGAACTATCACCTTAAGTCAATCATATCATGAAAGGCAACTATAGCAACAATCCATCAAACATACATCATAAGAGAACACTTTCTTGAATAACCTTAAGTCATACTTGTGCAATGCATGAATAGCATCCCATAATACTATTCATGCTAAGTACTACTTTTAGGTCCTCATACTAATACTTCTTTGCTTGGAACCTAGGTCCTCTCCTTCACTTTAGAACCCTGTGAGGTAATTCACTAAGCACATCTTAGGTCATTATTAGGTTGAACCCTATGAGATACTTCTTTAAGCATGTCTAAGTCCATTTATACTCTTGAACACTATGAGGTACTTCTTTAAGTAAGTCTTAGTTCATTTATGCTTTTGAACACTATGAGATGCTTCTTCAAGCATGTCTTAGTTCATTGGATATGTAGATTTCTACTAAAAACCTTAACTCAACTATGTGAAGGCTTCCATCTCATGAGACCTAACTTTGGGAAAACCCACAATCTACTACGTAAAAGTTCCCTCTTTAACTTGGATAGCCATCACATCAACTAGGTGTGGTTCTCCTTTCAACTTGGAGCCCGGACCCTACCTTGTGTGACACTCCATATCATTGTCAATATCCATTAGGGGCCAAGAATATACCCCTAGATTCACTATTATGCCTTGATTAATACTCATGTCTCATGTAAGGATGTCCTTGACAACCAATCCATGTTCAAGTGATTCTATCACTTTATACTTTCAAGCATTCATAAGGTAGGTTAGGTGAGTATAGGCTTTTCACCACAATTCTACCTATTAGACTTTTATTCATCACAATAACTTTACTCTCAAATCCCTAGTGATTCAACATTAATGATTACAAGCCTTACTCTCAAAGATTTAGTTCATTCTATCCTTATTCATATCTAGATTACAAGACATTTCATCACATGCTTGATTACTAGGTGATTTTAGTCATAATTCATCATGTAAGTTAAATCTCAAGCCTTACTAATCAAGACCCATCTTATTCACATTATTCTAGTTCAATTCATGTATATAGGTTTCTAGCCTTAGACAATTACTAGTCAAAGCATTAATTCTAGAAGATCACCTTGACCTTCAATTTCACCTTCCATGGCAATAACCCACATAATTCAACTTTAACAATTGGACTAGGGTAACCATGGAAATCAAATAAATTCATCATAATATAATGAATCAATACTAAATTAATCATAAAAAAGTATTATCCAACCAATTGGAATCATACCCAACTACACCCACACATTGGAAGACACCCTAACTTAGATTGGGGTTCTTATTCACAAATTTGGGGTATTCTAGGGGACTCTATGGGTGGAATAAACCATAGATGAATAATATAACATACCTTAATTCAAATCCCTAACACAAGCTTTCAACAATTGAGTCTTTGTTCTTGACCTAGCTTCAAGCTCTATCTTCTTCTTCAAGTCTTGGGTTTTCTAGAGAGAGAAATATTTGAGTGGAGAGTATTTTGGGGTTTTTGATTTGGTTCTTGTGTTAAAGTGACTTAAATGAGTGGTTAAAAGCTTAAAATATCTTATATAGGGGTTTTAGGACTAGGCAAAACGACCTCACCCAATAACTCCCACATTTGGAATTTCATAAAAACTCCCTCACTTGGCAGGCTACTACCCAAGCTTCATGAAAGGCACCATGGATCGTGGTCCTCAACACTAACCGTGGTCCTTCACGTGGTCTTGGACCAGTAGTTAGGCATTTGAGCCTTGGCCTCCACAAACCTAAGGCATGACCACGGACCTTCCCACGAGCCGTGGTCAAAACCACTGGTCGTGAAGTGGCTCGTGGTCCTTAGGCAGTAGCTTGGCCTCAATGACTTTCCTCCCACAATTCTAAGGGGACTTCACGAGACCCATCACGAACCGTGGTCAAGACCACTAGTCGTGAAGGTGGTCGTGAACATGGGGTAGTACCTTGCCAAGGTTGGGGCAGCCTTGGCCTTTGGCTTAGGCTTTACCCCTTAGACTTGGCACTTGCCCTTGCAACCCTCAACCAAACCTTATATGGTCTTCTAAACTACGGGGTGTAACACGTTCCTTGACGTTTAACCACTAAACCCCTCATTCTAAGCACGAAAAGTCTTATCTATGACTCTAACCCTCAACATCAAACTCTAAAACCCTAGCTTGAGGCTCTGGTTTGGTTTACTAGTTTCCGAGGTATTACACAATGTGACAAATGTGGAGTTTAGGTCGGCTTACCAAGTGTTGTCTCAAACCGTGACGGCCCAAGCCAATAGATAGGTGGTAGTCCTCATGAACCTAAATGTAGGTACGGCAGCGGTAAAAGTGAGGGAGTTTACGAGTATGAACCCTCTGGAATCCTATGGATCCAAAGTCGAGGAAGTTCCTTAAGAGTTTATTGATGAGGTCTATCAGATACTTGCTATTATGGGAGTGACTCCGGTCGAGAAGGTGGAATTGGCCGCTTACCAACTCAAAGGGGTTTCTCAGATTTGGTTCAATCAATGGAAGGAGGCAAGGCCAGAAGAAGCGGGTCCCATAGAGTGGGAAAGGTTCAAAAGTGCTTTTGTTGATAGATACTTTCCTCTTGAGATGAGAGAGGCCAAGGTGCTTGAGTTCATTAACCTTCGGTAAGGAAATATGAGTGTCAGGGAATATGCTTTGAGGTTCACTCAATTGTTCAAATATGCTCCTTCTATTGTGGTGGATCGTAGGGCTAAGATGAGTAAGTTTGTATCGGGTGTGTCCGACATGGTAGTCAAAGAATGTCGCACCGCTATGCTTGTCCATGACATGGACATTTCTCGTCTTATGGTGCATGCCCAATAGATTGAAGAGGAAAATCTTAAGGAAAGATTTAGAGAGGCAAAGAGGGCAACAATGGATGATGGTAACTTTTCACATTCTAGGTCCGGTGGACGGGGTCGTTCAATGTTTCAGCAAAAGTTCTCTGGGCAAGGTTCTTCTAATTCTCCTCCAAGGTCTAACAATGAAAGGCTGTGTAACCATAAAGCTCAAGGAGATGGTAGTAGGTCCTTGATGCCTACTTGTGCAAAATGTGGAAAAAAATCATGAGGGTAAGTGTCTAGCGGGTTCCAATGCTTTCTTTGGGTGTGGAAATATGGACCAAAACATAAGGAATTTTCCTTCGGTTGCTAAGAATGAGTGACATACTCATCATAGGGTTCAACCCTCCCCTTCATCTGGTCAAAGTGGTTCGGGTGCAAGTGCTCCTAAGCAGAACTGGTTCTATGCACTCTAGTCTAGAGGTGATCAGGAGAGTTCCCCGGATGTGGTCACTGGTATGTTAAAAGTTTTTTAATTAGATGTGTACACTTTACTTGATCACAGTACCACTTTGTCATTTGTGACACCTAATGTGGCCATGAGGTTTGATGTGCTCCCTCATGTGTTATTAGAACCTTATTTTGTCTCTATCCCTGTTGGTGACTCTGTTGTGAGGGTCTATAGAAAATGTCTTGTTTCCTTGTCCCATAAAGTTACTCTTGTTGACGTGGTAGAGCTTGATATGTTAGACTGTGATGTCATCCTTGGTATGGATTGGTTGCATTCATGTTATGCTTCTATTGATTGTAGAACTCGGGTAGTCAAATTTCAGTTTCCAAATGAGCCTATCCTAGAATGGAAGGGGGGAAATTCTATGCCAAAGGGTCAGTTTGTCTCTTGTCTAAAAGCTAGAAAGATGATTTCTAAGGGTTTCTTGTACCATCTAGTTAAGGTGAGGGATGTAGATTATGAAACCCCTACTTTTGAGTCAGTCCCCGTTGTTAATGAGTTTCCGGAAGTGTTTCCTGATGATTTGCTCGATATTTCTCCCGAAAGGGAAATAGACTTTGGTATTGACCTTCTCCCAGATACGCAACCTATTTCTATTCCTTCTTATAGAATGGCTCCGGTAGAACATATGGAGTTGAAAGAGTAGTTGAGAGATTTGATGGATAAGGGTTTCATCCGGCTAAGTATCTCTTCGTGGGGTACTCCAATTTTGTTTGTTAGAAAGAAAGATGGGTCCCTTCGTATGTGTATTGATTATCGACAATTGAACAAGGTGACCATTAAGAATAAGTATTCTCTTTCGAGGATAGATGATTTATTTGACCAACTTAAAAGGGCAAGTTATTTCTCTAAAATTGATCTCCGGTCAGGTTATCACCAATTAAGGGTGAAAGAGGAAGATATTTCATAAACGACTTTTAGAACTCGATATGGTCATTATGAGTTCTTGGTGATGTCCTTTGGTTTGACTAATGCTCCGGCGGTGTTTATGGACTTGATGAATAGATTGTTCAGACAAGATCTTGACATGTTTGCGATTGTGTTTATCGATGATATTTTGATCTATTAAAGAAGTGAAAATGAGCATATTGATCATTTGAGGATCGTATTGCAAATCCTTAAGGACCAACAACTTTTTACAAAGTTTAGCAAATGTGAATTTTTGTTAAGGTCTGTAGCTTTCCTTGGTCATATTGTGTCAATCAAGGGTAATGAGGTTGATCCTAAGAGGAAAGATGTGGTCAAGAGTTGGCCTAGACCTCTAACACCTTCGGATATTAGAAGCTTTTTGGGTTTGGCCGGTTATTATAGAAGGTTTGTTGAAGGTTTCTTTTCAATTGCCTCCCCTTTGACGGCCCTGACTCAAAAGAAGGATAAGTTCATATGGGCGGAAGCGTGTGAGAAAAGTTTCCAAGAGTACTTGAAGGATAAACTTACTTCCGCTCCGGAGCTGACCTTACCGGAAGGAAAAGATGGTTTTGTGGTTTATTGTGATGCCTTGAGAATTGGGCTAGGGTGTGTTCAAATGTAAAATGGGAAAGTTATTGCCTATGACTCAAGGCAACTTAAAATCCATGAGAAGAATTATCCTACTCAAGACCTTGAGTTAGTGGCGGTCGTATTTGCTTTAAAGATTTGGAGACACTATGTGTACGAAGTTCATGTTGATGTGTTTACCAACCACAAGAGTTTGCAATATGTGTTCAATCAAAAATATTTGAATCTTCGCCAAAGAAGGTGGACTGAATTATTGAAAGATTATGACATGAGTGTTCTTTATCACCTCGGCAAAGCTAATGTGGTGGCGGATGCTCTTATTCGGTTATCTATGGATAGTGTGGCTCATATTGATGAATAAAGGAAAGAATTGGTTCGAGATATTCATAGAGTGGCTCGATTATGTGTTCAACTAGTGGACTCCACCAAAGGTGATGTTATGGTTCACAACGGTTCCGAATCGTCTTTTGTGGCGGATGTTAAAGCCAAGCAAGGTCTTGATCCAATCTTGGTAGAATTGAAAGAAGCGGTGCTTAAGAAGTTCGTTGAAGCTTTCTCCCAAGGGTAATATGGGGTACTTAGATACCAAGGTCATTTATGTGTCCAAATGTGGATGACATGAGGGAATAGATTTTTGCAGAAGCTCATGGTTCGCGGTATTCGATTCACTCATGAGCCACCAAGATGTATCGGGATTTGTGGGAAGTTTATTGGTGGAATGGGATGAAGAAGGATATTGCGGGATTTGTGGAAAAGTGTCCAAATTGCCAACAAATAAAGGTTGAGCATAAAAAACTGGGAGGTTTGTCCCAAGATATTAGCATTCCTACTTGTAAGTCGAAAAACTTGAATACAGACTTTATTATTGGTTTGCCTCGCACCCGGTGACTACATGACTATATTTGGGTGGTAGTAGATCGGATGACGAAATAGGCTCATTTCCTTCCCATCAAGGTTTATTATTCTGCGGAGGACTATGCCAAGTTGTATTTGAGAGAGATGATAAGGCTACATGGAGTGCCTTTATCCATTGTTTCCGATCATGGTACCCAATTCACTTCTCAGTTTTGGAAGTCATTCCAAAAGGGGCTTGGCACAAAGGTTAAACTTAGCACAACTTTTCATCCACAAACCGATGGGCAAGAAAAGCGTACTATCCAATCTTTGGAAGATATGTTAAGGGTTTTTGTGATTTACTTAAAGGGAAATTGGTATGACCTTTGCCTTTGGTTAAATTTGCCTATAATAATAGCTATCACTCAAGTATTGGTATGGCTCCATTTGAGGCTCTTTATGGTAGGAGGTGTGGATCTCATATAGGTTGGTTTGAGGTGGGAGAGGTTTCCTTGATAGGGCCCGAGTTAGTTCATGAGGCTATTGAGAAAGTTTGACTCATTAGAGAGAGGTTGAGAACCGCCTAAAGTTGACAAAAGTCTTATGCCGATGTGAGAAGGAGAAACCTAGAGTTTGAAGTTACGAATGGGTTTACTTGAAAATCTCGCCCATGAAGGGTGTGATGAGGTTTGGAAAGAAAGAAAAGCTTAGTCCCCGACATGTAGGCCAATATCAGATTTTGAGGCGTGTGGGTAAGGTTGCTTATGAGTTAGATTTGCCAAATGAGTTGGCAACTGTGCATCCCATTTTCCATGTCTCTATGCTTAAAAAGTGTGTTGGAGATCCGACATTCATAGTTTCCCTAGAAGGGTTGGGAGTTGATGAGAGCCTTCCATATGAGGAAGTTCCGGTTGAGATTTTGGACCGGCAAGTTAAGAAATTGAGAAACAAGGAAATATATTTTGTGAAGGTTTTGTGGAAGAATCAACTAGTAGAGAGTGCTACTTGGGAGGCCGAGGCAGATATGAAGTCTCGATATCCTCATATTTTTCCTTCTATTCCTAGTCTAGCTTGAGGTAATGAATTTCCTCTTGGTTTGTTATATGATTTGAAGTCATGTGTGTTTTATGTGTTTCCATGATTTCCTTAATATGCATGTTCATGAAAAAGCTTAATGTTTTCAAAGAAAGTAGCTTTTATGATGTATTTCGTCATGTTGTTGTGCATTGAGTATGAGTTGCCTATAGACTTCATGAGATGAATTGTTGAACATGGCTTAACTTGGAGTGGGGATTTCCTCCTTGAGTATGTGCTTTGAGTATTGATTGCATATAGTTTCCTTGAGATTCTGTTGAGCATGCTTTTAAGTGTGGAGATGGTAAGTTCTTCCTTCAATGTTAGAAATATGAAATTTCATGCATATTGGGTTGTTAGATGTAGTTCCTACACCCTTATGGTGCATTAAGTATGTTTGGCTTAGAGTTGATGTTTCCTCCTAGATTTTCTGCATTTTGATGAGTTGCATGCATGATGGGCTTATAGTATTGAGTCTTCTCTTCCGAAAGATGTCTAGAATTCCATTCGAGGATGAATGTTCCCTAGGGGGAGATAATGTAACACCCCGTATCTGGAAAAGGGAAATGAAACCAATTCTGGGAAGTTGCAGGTGCCATCCACGTAGGCCAACCATGGCCCCTGGGTTGAACCACGGATCGTAGGTGGGTCCATGGATAGGCCACTCAAAGTAGGTTGTCCAGGCAGGAACCGCGGCTGGACCTACGGACCGTCGGTGTTTCCGTGGTCCAGGGGTCTGTAGGTTTCCCAAAAATCTCTGTACTTAGTGACGATTGACTAGGACGGACCGTGGGTCAGTCCATGGCCCGTCAGTCGCGATCTCGTGGGTCATGGCTGGAGGTTAATTTTAGGGACTTAAGGGTGTTTTCCAGTTTTAATTAAATTGAAGTGGTGTCATTTTACTCAAGTCTAAAACACCTATATAAGTAATTTTAACCCCCAAAATCCCCCATTCATTTCATTCTCTCAAATCCCAAAAACAAAACCCCCAAACTTCTCTCAAATATTCTCTCTCTAGAAGTTGGAAGAAGAAAGAAGAAATTGAAGCTAGGGTCAAGTCATGTCTCCAATCTTCAAGCTTTTGGTGGGCTTTGTGACTAATTTATGATGGCTTTTCATCCATGGGATCCTTCCTCCCATGGAGTCCCCTAGAATTCCTCCCCAATTTTAGTTAGGGTTTCTTCCAATGTTGTGGGTTACGATTAATGTTGATCCAATTGAGTGGATTATGATTGTTTTTTATTGAATTGATAGGATTACATGTTTTTAGGATGAAATTACATGTACCCATGCCTATTCCATGATTCTAACCTAGAATTGATATAATTGGGTTGATGCCATGAAGTGAAATTTTATGGGTTAGGGTTATCCTTATAGGATGAATGATTTAAGATGAAAATTGCTTGAGAATAAAGCATAGATGATGATCGTGAGATGTAGATGCTTTGAGAGTGAAGCTTATGATATGAATCGTAGGTAATTGATGCTAGTGTGGTGGAAAAGATACTTCTCACATGAATTGCTTATGTATGAATGAATGAATTTGAAAGGCTTTCTCACATGAATGATTCTAGGTTTAAAGGTTTTCTCACCTAAAATGAATCTAGACTAAAAAAGTATGTAATTGATGAGGCTAGAGGCGACTACCCTTGATCTATATATGAGAAGGATATGAGGTGAGTTCACATACTACTTAGATTAGAGCAAGAGGTGATTCCCCACATTCTTATTATGATGAATGGACATGGAGGCAAGTACCCATGATCCTTATGAAATGATGTGGAGGCGAGTACCCGTGCCATATGATGTGATTGTGGAGGCAAGTACCCGTGATCTTAAAGTAAGTAAGGAAAGAGGCGAATACCCATTAGCCTTTGTAAGTAAAACAAAGAGGCGAATCCCCATGTCTTTAAAAGTAAGTATGAATAATGTGAACTAAGTTATGAAGAATGAATAGTGTGGATTGTTCCTTGAGATGCCTTCCTTGAGATAAGCTTGACTAGAGGAGGATGACCCAAGTCTTGACTATGGAGAAGTAAGGTTGCTTGAGAGGTGTTCCTTTCTTATTATGATGATGATTTATGTGCGTTGACTAACCATTATGTTTATGTTGTTATGCTAGCTATCATATTTAGTCCATGTTTGTACTAACACATACTCTTGCCTACATTTCTTCTCAAAATGTAGGGTCCGGTGATATTAATTCTCATACTTGTGGCTTGATTCGTAGTCGATCAAGGAGTGAAGATTTGGTGATTCCTCATACCATTCGAGGATTTGACCACCACTTTCCTTTATGCCTTTCTTTTATGTTTGCACTATTGTATGGGCTATGTCCCATGATTTATTCCTGTTGGTTAGATGGTTTGAGACAATTGTATTAGACTTCCGCTCATTTTATAAAGAATTTGATTGTTTTGAAATGTTTTAAATTTTCGCACCATTTTCTATTACTTTATGTTATGATATGCTAAGTGGCTTGTATGAGGCCTCTCGAGGTCTTGTAAGCCTTGTTACATCTAGGGGGTACCCTTGGGTCGTGACAAACTTGTGATCCTAGATCCCGTGTTACGTCAAGGAGGTAGCATCGGGGCGTGACATAGAGAGTTCACTGGTTTGTGAGAGGGTTCACTTTCTCCATCAGGGCTTATGTGTTTAGGGCAGCTAAAGAGGGGCCTCCCATCCGGTCCATTGTGAGCACTCCCAAGGAGGTGGAGTTGATGAGCTTAGAGGAGTTTGGAGAGCCCAAGAGGGCCCGTTCTCCTGGTCAGGCTTCTAATGCTTCGTCTGGAGGTAGAGGTTGGTATAGAGGTAGTAGTTCTTTCTAGAACCAGTGGTCGGTTCATGCTTCTAAGCCAACAATTGAGAGTGGGACTTCAGTTTGAGGATTTTATGGTTCTAGCCAAGGTGGCTATCGTAGGTCGTATGGTTCGCAACAGAACTTATCTGGGCTGAGATTTTTATTCACTTGTGGGGATCCATGTCATATGATATGACAGTGTCCTCTACAGACTCATTCAGGACCTCAACCTTCTTTTTCAGCTACTTTAGTTAGGGATTCAACACCTATGACCATGGGTCGAGGCAGAGTTCAGTCCGGTAGAAGTGGCCAGATTACTGGTAGAGGTATTCCAGCTCTACAGGATGGAGGTAGAGGCCCTACTCAGGTTATAGGCGGTCGAGATGGCAAGTGTTATTCTTTTCAAGGGAGGCCTGAGGCTGAGAGTTATGATGTTGTGATCACAAGTATCATCCCAGTTTTCCATTGACCAACATCTGTATTGTTTAATTAGGGATCTACTTTCTCATATGTGGTTACCTATTTTGTTGTTGGGTTTGATATGATGTATGTTTCCATGATTGTGCCTATTCATGTTTCTACACCAGTAGGTGAATCCTTAGGGGTGGATCGAGTGTATCAATAATTTCTTGTTTATTCTGCTTGGTATGATACTTTAGTAAACCTGATCATTTTGGGGATGGTAGACTTTGATATTATCTTAGGTATGGATTGTCTTTGTCCGCATAATTTTATTCTTGATTGTTATGCTAAGACAATGACCTTCGCGATGCCGGGTGTCCCAAGAGTTGGGTGGACGGGTGTTGGTGGTTCCGACCCTAGCAAGAGTATCTCATTCATTAGATCTCAAATATTGGTGATAGAAGGTGTTTGTCTTACTTAACTTTCATTCGGGATACTAATATTGAGCCATCTATCATGGATCATATGCCCTTGGTTCGAGAATTTTCAGATTTGTTTCCTACTGATCTTCCAGGTGTTCCTTCGGAAGGGATATTGATTTTTCCATTTACTTGGAGACGGGCACCAAGCCCATCTCTATTGATTTTCATGGTATGCCTCCAACTGAGTTGAAGGAGTTGAAGGACCAGTTGCAGGACTCTATGAGTAAGTGGTTTATTTGCCCTATTGTTTCTCCGTGGGGTTTTTCTTTTTTGTTTGTGAGGAAGAATGATGGATCTATGAGGTTGTGTATTGATTATCGCAGTTGAACAAAGTGACAGTGAACAACAATTATCCCTTTCCTTGTATTGATGAGTTATTCGGCCAGCTTCAGGGTGCATCTCTCATTTTATAAGATTAATTTGAGATCCTGTTATCACCAGTTGAATATTAGGGCATCAGATATCCCTTTGACAACTTTCAGGATTCGTTATGGGCAATATGAGTTTCTTGTGATGTCTTTTTGTTTGACTAATGCCCCTGCAACATTCATGGAGTTGATGAATGGGGTGTTCCGACCTTATTTGGATTTCTTTATGATAACATTCATTGACGACATCTTGGTGTACTCCAAGACCGAGGAGGATCATGATCGGCATTTGAAGACTGCACTTCAGAGATTGAGGGAAGAGAAGCTTTATGCCAAGTACTCAAAGTACGAGTTTTGGATTGATTCTATGGCATTTATGGGACATGTGGTAACCAAAGAGGGTATTCAGGTAGACCAACCAAGATTGATATAGTGAGGGGTTGGAACAGACCTACCTCGATTACTGGGATAGATAGGTTTTTGGGACTTGCAAACTATTATCGACGATTTTTCCATGCTTCTCTACCATTGCATCTCCTTTAGCTAGATTGACTCAATAGAGTGTGTGTTTCCAGTTGTCTGATGAGTGTGAGGAGAATTTTCAGAAGTGCACAACCTTGTTGACTTCGGCTCCTATTTTGACTTTACCCGAGGAGGGTGGGACTTCACTGTTTATTATGATGCTTCAGGAGTCGGGTAAGGTTGTGTTTTGATGCAGAAGGGTAAGATGATTGCCTATGCTTCTAGGTAGTTGAAGACCTGTGAGAGGAATGATGTTTGTGTAATCAAGACACAACTTCCGATGCAAGTGTCTACGATCGTACAATAGTTTAGTAACCCAACCAAGGGTTGGGATCGTTCCCAAGAGAGTGGTTTCGAGAATTAATAGAAAAGTAAAATGTAGTTCTAAATAGTCGTAGCTAAAGATATTAACGAGTAAAAACATTGTAAATTAAGGGGGGACACAAGAGTGTCAATTAACAATGGGGGAGTTTTGTCACAAGTAAGGTAAAAACAACAAAATAAACAAGGGTTTCTAAGTAATGAGAGGGGATCCTTGGGATGTGATGGGAATACGGGTTAACCTAGATTATTGGGTACATGCTTTCGATAGAAGATTCATAGAATAATAGTGACTAGGCTAGACTTTAAGGGGGATAAGCTCTCTCTCGAGCAACTTAACCTGTTTCAAATGCTTCCTCTAGGACACCCATTTGCCACATGAAGACCAGCCTACGCCTTAACCCACTCACTCTCTAGAGCTGAGTGTGTGGAGATGGGACTAAGGTTCACTATCTCGAGCTGAACCTCATGTCGACCCATTCACACCGGCCATCAATTTAGTGGTTTTAGTTTTACGACCTCTCTCTCGAGCAAGCCAAAAACACATAAATAAACTTGTATTTGCAACTACAAATTCATTAAATTCATCCACAACCACTAAACGAAAACACATTTAAACTACGAATAGACTATCAGCAAGCAAGACCCAACAATTATCTTAACCCATATTCCCTAAATCACACCCCAAGAATTGGGGTTTTTAGCCACACATCAAGAGATAGAAATTTATACCTAAATGAGCTTGCATTCAAATGGGTATGAAGATTTAAGTCTTGTTACAGGCCAAGAATGAAGAATCCAAGAGACCCAAGTCCAAATCCTTGGAGATGAAACCCTTTTCTTCTTCAAGTCTTCAAAACCCCTCAAACTTAGAGGAAAAATATCAAAAAGTACTATTCTATCTGAAAATTATAATAATTGTTCCACTCTAAGTGAAAATTATAATAATTGTTCCACACTAAAACTAAAACTCTAACTAGTATTTATAGTTTTCACAGATTTGTGCTGTAGTGGATCATTTGGCGTTGTTAGACGGAATCACCGATCAACTTGGCGATTCGCCCTTTGGTGTAGTTCATCGCCGTCTTGCACCAGCCCTCAGCATCGTTGTGCTCTGGGTCATTGGGCGACACGGTACTGCTTCACAGAACTTCTCGGCGATGCGCCGACTGCTCCTTTTTTTTGCCGACTTGATCCTTTCCTTCAGGGTTCAGAACACTATAACAAAAGGCGAAGTAAGACCCTTCGGTGACTCGCCAAGTGGACTCGGCGATCCTCAAGCCTTCATTTTTTCGTTCTTTTCAGCCTTTTCATTCCTTTTTGTGACATAGTGTTCATGCTTTCCTTCAAACGTCAAATGCCTGAAACTTAAGGGTTTTCATCAGATATTGAGATAAAATAAACATTTGAGGACACAATTTCTATTAAAATATATCCCTAAATGAAACTTAAACATTTGTTTGTCTTCAAGTAAACTCAAGTTCAGCCGTTCAAAAAGGGTGTCTCGAACAGTGCTACACAACACTCAATCATGAATGCACACAACAAAACTCAATTTACTTATGCAAAGATCAAATGTGCATTCAAATATTCAAGTTGTGACTCACCAATATCAACGAATCTCATGCTCACAATACTTGCTTCAAATGCAACTTCCAGCTCAACAATGCCCTCACACAAATAATGATTCCATATTCACACAGTGGTTTCACAGTTTAAAGCTTTGCAATCAGATGCAACGCTCACACTCACAAAGAAGAATATAATGCATAATTTCACCCATAGCTTTGTCCATATTTTCCAATCAACATTTGTTTCAGCTCACTCAAGATCAAAAAGGTCTTTTCAAGGCTTGTAATTGGGATGAGTGCAAAGATATGGTCATTTAGGCTCAATGACTTTCATCCTTATGAGATGTGTTGCTCACAACACTTCCTTTCCTTTCTCTTTCATCATTTTCATTAGTGCCTATAAGTCATCCAATTATTTACTTTTCAAGAATTGTTTGGAAACCCCCTTTCATTTTTCAACTTTATTCCACAACTTTTCTTTTTCATTCTTTTTTTTTTGTTTTCTTTTTGTTTTCTGTCTTTTCTCTTTTCTTTTTATTTTTATTTTTTTTTATATGGAGGGGTTGTATTTTTATCAAAACCATGGGTAAGAGGAGACTTTCCTTGCACTTCTTGACTTTCCCCTATCTTTTCAACACACCCCCAACTTAGGCTTTTGGCCTAAGTTGGCTATTCAACTAACTACAACTTCATGAGGATTATGGGTAATGGATAAAGAAAGGTCATTGATTTCATCAAGTTTCTCCCAAAGAAAAGGGAAAGGCTCAAAGGGTGTTCAAAAGAGGTTCACACACTCACAGGGTAAGTCACAAAAGAGGTATATGTCAAATTGGTTCACACTCGTAGAAGTTGACTAAGATCATATCAAGAGATAGCATCACTCAGTTGACCGGACCAACGGGGCAAATTCTAGGATCTATAATGCATAGTTCACAGGTAAGCTCATCATACTAGGCATCGACACTATAAGTCAAACAAGACTCCACACTTTTGCTAGTGTGCAATGATCATCACAAGAGACTCAATTCGATACTAGGCTAGTCATACCGAGATGCAAAGAGTTCACATATTGTCTATGCAACTTCATTTGGCCTCATCGTAGCCGCACATTCATGTTTCTTCGATTGAGAGTACTATTCAAGTCATCGGTATTGATTGGAACTGAGACTCAAATTTTGCAAAAGAACAACCACATTCAAGAGCATATAACGGGTGGCGAAAATGTGCATTCAAATTTTTTCGAAAGGGTCCAAATCATTTTACAATATGAAATAAAATGAGCTACAAGCTCA
>JAJONZ010013224.1:0-31502 GCA_029582445.1 Solanum paucissectum | reverse complement strand
ATCAATGCATGCACCACACTATTCAAGAATTGCTTATTTACTATTCATACTTTGTTAATTGCTCATGGTTCCCACAACCCTAGTTGTGGAGTTTAGTTACCCATAATCATATGAACACAATTCATTGTTTTAGATGAAAGAATTATGCACTTACGTAAGAAGAATAATAAACCCAGAAATTCAACTTGAATTGCAACTCAAAAAATCTTCAAAACAATCTTTAGGAAATTAATAATTGCTAAAGTTGCAAGTTTATCTCCCAAGTCATGAACTAGAAAAATATAATAATGTCTAACCCTAAAAAACGAGGGTTACATGCCCTATTTATAGAAAACCAGTCCTAAATTAAAAGGGAAACAAAATAAGGAAAGTTTCGTTCAGGCACGCGTCTTCATTCCACGAGACTGACTCACGGATCGTCAATGGATCTACGGTCCGTGAGTCCCTTCCGTCAGCCAGGACTTAGAAAATATTTCAACTTCAAAAATCAGTTTCTCTGAAGCAAACGACGGAACTGCAGTATAGACCGTAGATTGATCTACGGTCCGTCCATCCCCCTCCGTAGCTCCACCCTTGGAATCTTCAAAAATCAGGTACTAGAACCCTCGCAGTATCAATCTACGGATCAACAGTACGGTCCGTAGATCCATCTACGGATCGTCAAAGGCCACCGTGTTTCCACACTTGGTCAGATTTCCCTAATTTGCCTTCCATGCCTTGCCTGCTGATCTACGACCACCATCTAAGGAGCGTCAATGGACCTACGGTCCGTAGATCACCTCCGTAGATGCCCTTTTCTGCATTTCTTTCATCTGTCTCTTTACTTCCGCGCCTGAACATCTTTGCTAAAAAATATGATAAAAACACATAAAAACCAATACAAAAAGGCCCTAGACACACATAACTTGTGAGTGAAATGTATTAGAAATACCGTAAACTCACAGTATATCAATGAACGTCTATTAAGACCTTAGCTATGGATCCAGTTAACCCTTACGGCCAAAACAACCCATTTTCAAGGTCAAACTAGACCAGGAGCAGGTAAACCCCCCATTTTGCCAGTTTTCGTGTGCTATAGTCCATGAATTTTTTGGTGATAAGTAATTTCGACCTCATTTTTGCCAATTTTTTTTATGGAGGTCCGTTAAGACCATAGCTATGGAGCCAGTTGGCCCTCACGGCCAAAACGGCCCATTTTCAAGGTCAAATGAACCCTGGAGAATATATACCCCCATTTTGTCAATTTTTGTGTGCTATAGTCCATGGATTTTTTTGTGAGTCAGAATTACGACATCATTTTTGGCAAAATATTTTATGGACGTCCGTTGAAACCTTAGCTATGGAGACAATTGGCCCTCACTGCCAAAACAGCCCACTTTCAAGGTCAAACGAGCCCTAGAGCTAGTAAACCCCCCATTTTCCTAATTTTTGTGTACTATATTTCATGGTTTTTTTTGGTGTTCAGGAATTCCAACCTCATTTTTGCCAAATTTTTTCATAGATATCCATTAGGACCTTACCTATGGAGCTAGTTGGACCTCCTGGCCAAAACAACCCATTTTCAAGGTCAAACGAGCCCTGGAGCAGGTAAACCCCTATTTTGCCGATTTTTGTGTGCTATAGTCCATGGAGTTTTTGGTGATCCAGAATTTCGACCTCATTCTTGCTGAATTTTTTTATGGAGGTCCGTTAAGACCTTAGCTATGGAGCCAGTTGGCGCTCACGGCCAAAATGATCCATTTTCAATGTCAAGTGAACCCCCCATTTTGCTGATTTTCGTGTGCTATAGTTCACCATCCTTTTGGGTGATCAGGAATTCCGACGTAATTTTTGCCAAACTTTTTCATGGATGTCTGTTAAGACCTTAGCTATGGAGCTAGTTGTCCCTCACAGCCAAAACGGCCCATTTTCAAGGTCAAATGAGCCTCACAGTAAGCAAACCCTACATTTTGCCGATTTTCGTGTGCTATAGTCCATGGATTTTTTGGTGATCAGTAATTCCTACCTCATTTTAGCCAAAAATTTTCATGGATGTCCGTTAAGACCTTAGCTATGGAGCCAGTTATCCCTCACGGCCAAAACGGCCCATTTTCAAAGTCAAACAAGCCCTGGAGCAGGTAAACCCCCTATTTTGCCAATTTTCGTATGCTATGTCCATAGAGTTTTTGTTGATCTAAAATTCAGACCTCATTTTTGCCAATTTTTTTTATGGAGGTCCGTTAAGACTTTAGCTATGGAGCTAGTTGGCCCTCACAGCCAAAACGATCCATTTTCAATGTCAAACGAACCCCGGAGCAAATAAACCCCCCATTTTGCTGATTTTCATGTGCTATAGTCCACGAATTTTTTAGTGATCAGTAATTCCGACCTTATTTTTCCTGAAATTTTTCATGGATGTCCATTAAGACCTTAACTATGGAGCCAGTTGACCCTCACGGTCAAAATGGACCATTTTCAAGGTCAAACTATCCCTGGAGAAGATATACCCCCCATTTTGCCAATTTTTGTGTGCTATAATCCATAGATTTTTTGGTGATCATGAATTCCGACCTCATTTTTGCCTAAATTTTTCATTGGTGTCCGTTAAGACCTTAGTTATGGAGTCAGTTGGGTCTAACGGACAAAACAGCCAATTAAAAAAATCAAACGAGCCTCAGAACATGTAAACCCCACATTTTGCCGATTTTCATTTGCTATAGTTCATGGATTTTTTGGTGATCACTAATTTCGACCTTATTTTTCCCAAAATTTTTCATGAACGACCATTAACACCTTAGATATGGAGCCAGTTGGACCTTACGGTTAAAATGGCCCATTTTCAAGGTCAAACTATCCCTGGAGAAGATATACCCCTCTTTTTGCCGATTTTCGTGTGCTATAGTCCATGGATTTTTTGTTGATCTAGAATTTCGAACTCACTTTAGCCGATTTGTTTTATGGAAATCCGTTGAGACCTTAGCTATGGAGCCAGTTCGCCCTCACGTACAAAACGGCCAATTTTCAAGGTCAAAAGACCCTTGGAGCAGGTAAACCCCCCATTTTGCCAATTTTTGTGTGCTCTAGTCCTGCAAAATTCCTGATAACCAAAAATGCCATGGACTATAGCACACAAAAATTGGCAAAATGGGCGGTTTACCATCTCTAGGGCTCGTTTGACCTTGAAAATGGGCCGTTTTGGCCATGAGGGCCAACTGGCTCCATAGCTAAGGCCTTAATAGACATCCATGAAATATTTTGGCAAAAATGAGGTCAAAATTTCTGATCACCAAAAAATTCATGGACATCCATGAAAAAATTCAGCAAAAATGAGGTTGGATTTCCTGATCACCAAAAAATCCATGGACTATATCACACGAAAATCGGCAAAATGAGGGGTTTACTTGCTCAAGGGTTCGTTTGACCTTGAAATTGGGTCGTTTTGGCCGTGAGGGCCAACTGTCTCCATAGCTATGGTTTCAACGGATGTCCATAACATATTTCGGCAAAAATGATGTCGGAATTCTGGATCACCAAAAAAAGGCTTGTTTGACCTTGAAAATGGGCCATTTTGGCTGTCAGGGCGAATTGACTCCATAACTAAGGTCTTAACGGACGTCCAAGAAAAAGTTTGGCAAATATTAGGTTGAAATTTCTGATCACCCAAAAAGATGGTGAACTATAGCACACAAAAATCAGCAAAATGGGGGGTTTACTTGCTCTGGGGTTCGTTTGACATTTAAAATATATCGTTTTGGCCGTGAGGCTCAACTGGCTCCATAGCTAAGGTCTTAACGGACTTCCATAAAAAATTTTGGTAAAAATGAGGTCGGAATTCCGGATCACCAAAAACTCAAAGGACTATAGCACACGAAAATCGGCAAAATGGGTGGTTTACCAGCTCCAGGGATCGTTTGACCTTGAAAATGGGCCGTTTTGGCAGTGAGGGCCAACTGGCTCCATATCTAAGGTCTTAATGGACGTTCATGAAATATTTCAGCAAAAATGAGGTCAAAATTACTGATCACCAAAAAATTAAAGGACTATAGCACACAAAAATCGGCAAAATGGGGGGTTTACCTGCTGTAGGGATCGTTTGACCTTGAAAGTGGGCCGTTTTGGCCGTGAGGGCCAACTGGCTCCATAGCTAAGGTCTTAACCGACCTCCATGAAAAATTTCGGCAAAAATGAGGTCAGAATTCCTGATCACCAAAAAATCCATGGACTATAGCAGACAAAAATTGGCAAAATTAGGGGGTTTACCAGCTCTAGGGCTCGTTTGACCTTGAAATGGGCCGTTTTGGCTGTGAGGGCCATCTGGCTCCATAACTAAGGTCAAAATGGATGTCCATGAATAATTTCGGCAAAAATTAGATCTGAATTACTAATCATCAAAAAATCCATGGATTATAGCACACGAAAATAGGCAAAATGTGGGGTTTACCTACTGTGAGGCTCGTTTGACCTTGAAAATGGGCCGTTTTGGCCGTGAGGGCCAACTTTCTCCATAGCTAAGGTCTTAACGGATGTGCATAAAAAATTTCGGCAAAAATGAGGTCGGAATTCCTGATCACCCAAAAAGATGGTGAACCATAGCACACGAAAATCAGCAAAATGGGGGGTTTACTTGCTCCAGGGTTCGTTTAACATTGAAAATGGATCGTTTTGGCCGTGAGGCCCAACTGACCCTATAGCAAAGGTCTTAACGGACCTCCATAAAAATATTTGGCAACATGAGGTCGGAATTCCGCATCGCTAAAAACTCCATGGACTATATCACACGAAAATCGGCAAAATGGTGGGATTACTTGCTACAGGGCTCGTTTGACCTTGAAAATGGGTTGTTTTGGCCGTGAGGGCCAACTAGCTCAATAGCTATGGTCTTAACGGACACACATGAAAAAATTTGGCAAAAATGAGGTTGGAATTCCTGATCACCAAAAAATACATGGACTATAGCACGCGATAATCAGCAAAATGGGGGGTTTACCTGCTCTAGGGCTCGTTTGACTTTGAAAGTGGGCCGTTTTGACCGTGAGGGCCAACTGTTTCCATATCTAAGGTCTCAACGGAAGTCCATAAAATATTTTGGCAAAAATGATGTCGCAATTCTGGATCACTAAAAAATCCATGGATAGCATATGAAAATTAGCAAAATGGAGGGTATATCTTCTCCAGAGATCGTTTGACCTTGAAAATGGGACGTTTTGGCCGTGAGGGACAACTGGCTCCATAGCTAAGGTCTTAATGGATGTCCATGAAAATATTCAAAAAAAATGAGGTCAGAATTACTGATCACCAAAAAATCCATGTACTACACCATTGCTATAAGAATATTATTAAGTGATGTACTTGATTGAATGTTGAGTTATTTAGATCTACTCTCCCTTAATCCATTTTTTTCATTTTTTTTGGGTAATATAACTATGTTTTAAAAAATTTAAATTCGTCTCGGATTACACACACATACACACATCCATTCCACATCCCCGAACAATTCACTTCCATTACAAAACACCTATTCTGGAGGAGAGTAATTATTTCGATTGTCTACTTCAATTGGCTGTAGATTGAATTTTTCTCCTATTTATTACTGAAAAAATAAAGAATTTTTTAAATTTTATATTCTTAAACTAAAGATATATCCAATGTATTAAAATATTCTTTAATCTTAATCGTGTGATCTTAAATATGTCAGGTGAAAAATTAAAATTTAAAAATTGCTCAAAAAGAATTAAGCAAACTATATAAAAAAAAAAGGCCAAACAAACTGAAATAAGAAAATGCCAAACAAACAAAAGGTCGGTATTTTAAGCCTCATAATGAAATATGTTAGGACTTTTACTATCACTAGCCTTAAAATTAAATTATTTCTTAACAAATTGAAAAAACAACCATTTTTATTGTAGGGTAAAAATATTAAAAAAGAGAATTACTTCGTAAACTTTGTAGAGTTAATCTCATCCTTCAAATTTATTTCTTTTTTCATGGTTGGATGGACTGTCATGTTGGCAGTCCATATCAATATTGACTGAAATTAGTTCCTACAAAACATTTTTTTTCATTAGGTGAATCAATTAAAATCAAGAACTTGAATCTAAAGCCATTATTCTAGTAGTAGATCTTTTTTCACTTCATTCTTCACCTTTTTTGAAGATTAAAATAGATAATCTTCGCTCTACGGTAAAAATATTCTTATTTCACATTTATATATCTTATAATACTAGCTAGCTTGTTGATATGTTTTAACAACAATCAAGGTTAAAATAATGAGTGATCAACAACGACATAATCAACGGCATGACTCAGCCGCGACAGCAGAATCAACCGCTTGAATTTGACTAATTAGAACTGATATACTTGTAATTCCAAATTTCAAGTGATAATCGAAATTGTTATTTAACTTATTTTATTGGATACAATAAGGTTTAAAGTTCAATTATTTTTATAAAAAAATTAGTGTATGATCAAGAGAATCGTTGTGGTTATGATTGCGAATGTGGTTGTTGATTTTTATTGAGACATAAAAAAAAACTAAGGACAATAATGTTCATTTTGAACTCCGTAATACATTAATAGAGCACTTATGGGAGCAATGTAATAATCTTGAAAGTTGAGTATTTATGTAATGTTTATGTAATTGTATTTCATTAATGATTTCACTTTTATTTGAATTCTCCATTAATATGTATATTACTCAATTGTCCAACAATAGTTGTCCACTATTGACTTGACACAACCCTTAAGAAACAATAAATGATAAGGGTAATATTACTATATTATCCTTTGACTTTATTAAATTTAATGCTTTGAGAAATGTGTTAGATGATAAATAATATTTAATAGCAAGGGTAGAATAGACACAAAAGGTAAATTATCTCTTAATTTTTTGTAACACCTCGGATTCGAGAAAATAGAAAAATGCAGCTTTCCAGGACCTGGTGCCAGAACCACAGAAGCCACCGACGGTCCGTAGGCGGGGTCCGTCATTGGGTTCCAAAATTTAATGGTCTCAGATCCCACCCACAGTCGACCAGTACGGTCCGTGGTTGGACCTACGGACCGCCTCATTTTTGCTGAAATTTTTCATGGATGTCGGTTAAGACCTTAGTTATGGAGAAAGTTGGCCCTCACGGCCAAAACAACCAATTTTCAAGGTCAAAAGACACCTGGAGCAGGTAAATTCCCCATTTTGCCGATTTTTGTGTGCTATAGTCCATGGAGTTTTTGGTGATCCGGAATTCTGACCTCATTTTTGCCAAATATTTTTATGAAGGTCCGTTAAAACCTTATCTATGGAACCAGTTGGCCCTCACGGCTAAAACGATCCATTTTCAATGTCAAACGAACCCTGGAGCAAGTAAACCCCTCATTTTGCTGATTTTTGTGTGCTATAGTTCACCATATTTTTGGGTGATCAGGAATCCGACCTAATTTTTGCCAAATTTTTTCATGGACGTTCGTTAAGACCTTAGTTATGGAGTCAGTTGGCCCTGACGGCCAAAACGGCCCATATTCAAGGTCAAACAAACCTCAGAGCAAGGAAACCCCATATTTTGCCGATTTTCGTGTGCTACAGTCCATGGATTTTTTGGTGATCAGTAATTTCGACCTCATTTTTGTTGAAATATTTCGTGGAAGTCCATTAAGACCTTAGATATGGAGCCTGTTGGCCCTCACGGCAAAAACAACCCATTTTCAAGGTCAAACAATATCTGGAGAAGATATACCCCCTATTTTATCAATATTCGTGTGCTATGTCCATGGATTTTTTGGTGATCAGTAATCGGACCTCATTTTTGCCGAAATTTTTCATGGAGGTCCATTAAGACCATAGCTATGGAGTCAGTTGGCCCTCACGGCCAAAACGGTCCATTTTCAAGGTCAAATGAACCCTGGAGAAGATATACCCCCCATTTTGTCAATTTTCGTGTGCTATAGTCCATGAATTTTTTTGTGAGTCAGAATTACGACATTATTTTTGCCAAAATATTTTATGGACGTCCGTTGAGACCTTAGCTATGTAGAAAATTGGCCCTCACAGCCAAAACGGCCCACTTTCAAGGTCAAACGAGCCCTAGAGCAGGTAAACCCCCCATTTTCCTAATTTTCATGTACTATATTCCATGGGTTTTTTTTGGTGATCAGGAATTCCAACATCATTTTTACCGAAATTTTTCATAGATGTCCGTTAAGACCTTACCTATGAAGCTAGTTGGCCCTAATGGCCAAAACGGCCCATTTTCAAGGTCAAACGAGCCCTGGAGCAGGTAAACCACTATTTTGCCAATTTTTGTGTGCTAGTACATGGAGTTTTTGGTGATCCAGAATTCCGTCCTCATTTTTGCTGAAATTTTTTATGGAGGTCCATTAAGACCTTAGCTATGGAGCCAGTTGGCGCTCACGGCCAAAATGATCCATTTTCAATGTCAAACGAACCCTGGAGTAAGTAAACCCCCCATTTTGCTGATTTTCGTGTGCTATAGTTCACCATCTTTTTGGGTGATCAGGAATTCCGACCTAATTTTTGCCAAACTTTTTCATGGATGTCTGTTAAGACCTTAGCTATGGAGATAGTTGGCCCTCACAGCCAAAACGGCCCATTTTCAAGGTCAAATGAGCCTCACAGCAAGCAAACCCCACATTTTGCCGATTTTCGTGTGCTATAGTCCATGGATATTTTGGTGATCAGTAATTTCGATCTCATTTTAGCCAAAATTTTTCATGGATGTCCGTTAAGACCTTAGCTATGGAGCCATCTATCCCTCGCGGCTAAAACGGCCCATTTTCAAGGTCAAATAAGCCCTGGAGCAGGTAAACCCCCTATTTTGCCGATTTTCGTATGCTATAGTCCATAGAGTTTTTGTTGATCTAAAATTCAGACCTCATTTTTGCCAAAATATTTTATGGAGGTCCGTTAAGACTTTAGCTATGGAGCTAGTTGGCCCTTACGACCAAAGCGATCCATTTTCAATGTCAAACGAACCCCGGAGCAAATAAACCTCCAATTTTGCTGATTTTCATGTGCTATAGTCCATGAATTTTTTAGTGATCAGTAATTCCGACCTTATTTTTCCTGAAATTTTTCATGGACGTCCGTTAAGACCTTAGCTATGGAGCCAGCTATCTCTCACGGCCAAAACGGCCCATTTTCAAGGTCAAACAAGCCCTGGAGCAGGTAAACCCCCTATTTTGCCAATTTTCGTATGCTATAGTCCATAGAGTTTTTGTTTATGTAAAATTCAGACCTCATTTTTGACAATTTTTTTTATGGAGGTCTGTTAAGACTTTAGCTATGGAGATAGTTGGCCCTCACGGCCAAAACGATCCATTTTCAATGTCAAACGAACCCCGAAGCAAATAAACCCCCATTTTGCTGATTTTCATGTGCTATAGTCCATGAATTTTTTAATGATCAGTAATTCCGACCTTATTTTTCCTGAAACTTTTCATGGACGTCCATTAAGACCTTAACTATGGAGCTAGTTGACCCTCACGGTCAAAATGACCCATTTTCAAGGTCAAACTATCCCTGGAGAAGATATACCCCCCATTTTGCCGATTTTTGTGTGCTATAATCCATAGATTTTTTGGTGATCAGGAATTCCGACCTTATTTTTGCCTAAATTTTTCATTGGTGTCCGTTAAGACCTTAGTTATGGAGTCAGTTGGACCTAACGGATAAAAAGGCCAATTAAAAAGGTCAAACGAGCCTCAGAACATGTAAACCCCACATTTTGCCGATTTTCATTTGCTATAGTTCATGGATTTTTTAATGATAAAAAATTTCGACCTTATTCTTCCCAAAAATTTTCAAGGACGTCCATTAACACCTTAACAATGGAGCCAGTTGGCCCTCATGGTGAAAATGACCCATTTTTAAGGTCAAACTATCCCTGGAGAAGATATACCCCCCATTTTGCCGATTTTCGTGTGCTATAGTACATGGAATTTTTGGTGATCTAGAATTTCGAACTCACTTTTGCCAATTTTTTTTATGGAAATCCGTTGAGACCTTAGCTATAGAGCTAGTTGGCCCTCACGGCCAAAACGGCCAATTTTCAAGGTCAAAAGACCCCTGGAGCAGGTAAACCCCCATTTTGCTAATTTTTGTGTGCATAGTCCATGGTTTTTTGGTGATCAGAAATGTCGAGCTCATTTTTGCCAAAATATTTCATGGATGTCGATTAAGGCCTTAGCTATGGATCCAGTTGGCCTTTATGGCCAAAACGGCCCATTTTAAAGGTCAAACGAGCCCTGGAGCTGGTAAACCCCCCATTTTGCCAATTTTTGTGTGCTATAGTCCATGGAATTTTTGGTGATTAGGAATTCCGCCCTCATTTTTGCCGAATTTTTTTATGGATGTCGGTTAAGACCTTAGCTATGGAGCAAGTTGGCCCTCACGGCCAAAACGACCAATTTTCAAGGTCAAAAGACACCTGGAGCAGGTAAACCCCCCATTTTGCCGATTTTTGTGTGCTAAAGTCCATGGAGTTTTTGGTGATCCGGATTTCTGACCTCATTTTTGCCAATTTATTTTATGAAGGTCTGTTAAGACGTTATCTATGGATCCAGTTGGCCCTCATGGCTAAAATGATCCATTTTCAATGTCAAACGAACCTTGGAGCAAGTAAACCCCCAATTTTGCTGATTTTTATGTGCTATAGTTCACCATATTTTTGGGTGATCAGGAATCCGACCTAATTTTTGCCAAATTTTTCATGGACGTCCGTTAAAACCTTAATTATGGAGTCAGTTGGCCCTGATGGCTAAAACGGCCCATTTTCAAGGTCAAACGAGCATGAGAGTAGGGAATCCCCATATTTTGCCGATTTTCGTGTGCTACAGTCCATAGATATTTTGGTGATCAGTAATTTCGACCTCATTTTTGCTGAAATATTTCATGGAAGTCTATTAAGACCTTAGATATGGAGCCTGTTGGCCCTCACGGCAAAAACGGCCCATTTTCAAGGTCAAACAATATTTGGAGAAGATATACCCCCCATTTTGCCGATTTTCGTGTGCTATTGTCCATAGATTTTTTGGTGATCAGTATTCCGACCTCATTTTTGCCGTAATTTTTCATGGATGTCCGTTAAGACCATAGCTATGGAGCCAGTTGGCCCTCACAACCAAAACGGCCCATTTTCAAGGTCAAATGAACCCTGGAGAAGATATACCCCCCATTTTGTCAATATTCGTGTGCTATAGTCCATGGATATTTTTGTGAGCCAGAATTACGACATCATTTTTGCTAAAATATTTTATGGACACCCGTTGAGACCTTAGCTATGGAGCCAGTTGGCCCTCACGGCCAAAACGGCCCACTTTCAAGGTCAAACGATCCCTAGAGCAGGTAAACCCCCTATTTTGACGATTTTCATGTGCTATAGTCCACAAATTTTTTGGTGATAAGAAATTCCGACCTAATTTTTGCTAAATTTTTTCATGGATGTCCGTTAAGACCTTATCTATAAAGCTAGTTGGCCCTCACGGCCAAAACAACCCATTTTCAAGGTCAAACAAGCCTTGGAGCAGGTAAACCTTCCATTTTGCCGATTTTTGTGTGCTATAGTTCATTAAGTTTTTGGTGATCCAAAATTCCGACCTCATTTTTGTTGAAATTTTTATGGAAGTCCGTTAAGACCTTAGGTATGGAGCTAGTTGGCCCTCACGGCCTAAATGATCCATTTTCAATGTCAAACGAACCCTGGAGCAAGTAAACCCCCATTTTGTTGATTTTTGTGTGCTATAGTTCACCATCTTTTAAGTGATTAGAAATTTCGACCTAATTTTTGCCAAACTTTTTCATGGACGTTCGTTTAAACCTTTGTTATGGAGTCAGCTTACCCTGACTGCCAAAACATCCCATTTTCAAGGTCAAACGAGCCTCAGAGAAGGTAAACCCCATATTTTGCCGATTTTCGTGATCTATAGTCCATGATTTTTTTTGTGATCAGTAGTTCCGACCTAATTTTTGTCGAAATTTTTCATGGAAGTCCATTAAGACCTTAGCTATGGATCCAGTTGTCCCTCACGGCCAAAACAATCCATTTTCAAGGTCAAAGGATCCCTGGAGAAGATATACCCTCTATTTTGCCAATTTTCCTGTGCTATAGTCCATGGATTTTTTGGTGATCCAGAATTCCGATATCATTTTTGCCGAAATATTTTATGGACGTCCGTTGAGACCTTAGCTATGGAGACAGTTAGCCCTCACGGCCAAAATGCCCAGTTTCAAGGTCAAACGAGCCCTAGAGTAGGTAAACCCTCAATTTTGCCAATTTTCATGTGCTATACTCCATGGATTTTTTGGTGATCAAAATTTCAATCTCATTTTTACCGAAATTTTTCATGTATGTCTGTTAAGACCTTAGCTATGGAGCTAGTTGGCCCTCACGGCCAAAACAGCCCATTTTCAAGGTCAAACGAGCCCTGGAGCAGGTAAACCCACCATTTTGCCGATTCTCTTGTGATATAGTCCATGAAGTTTTTGGTGATGCGGAATTCCGACTTCATTTTTGACAAATTTGTTTATGGAGATCCGTTAAGACCTTTTCTATGGAGCCAGTTGGGCCTCACGACCAAAATGATCCATTTTCAAAGTCAAACGAACCCTGGAGCAAGTAAACCCCCTATTTTGCTGATTTTCGTGTGCTATGGTTCACTATCTTTTTGGATGATCAGAAATTCCGACCTCAATATTACCAAAATTTTTCATGGACATCCGTTAAGACCTTAGCTATTGAGAAAGTTTTCCCTCACGGCCAAAACGGCCCATTTTCAAGGTATAACGAGCCTCACAGCAGGTAAACCCCACATTTTCCCTATTTTCGTGTGCTATAATCCATGGATTTTTTGGTGATCAGTAATTCCGACCTAATTTTTGCCGAAATTTTTCATGGACATCCATTATGACCTTAGTTATGCAGCCAGATGGCCCTCACGGACAAAACGGCCCATTTTCAAGGTCAAACGAGCCCTAGAGCTGGTAAACCCCCAATTTTGCCAATTTTTGTGTGCTATAGTCCATGGAATTTTTGGTGATCAGGAATTCCAACCTTATTTTTGCCGAAATTTTTCATGGAGGTCGGTTAAGACCTTAGCTATGGAGCAAGTTGTCCCTAACGGCCAAAATGGCCCATTTTCAAGGTCAAACCGAACCCCGGAGCAGGTTAACCCCCCATTTTGCCAATTTTTGTGTGCTATAGTCCATGGAGCTTTTGGTGATCCGGAATTCCGACCTTATTTTTGCCGATTTTTTTTATGGAGGTCCTTTAAAACCTTTGCTATGGAGCCAGTTGGCCCTCACGACCAAAACGATCCATTTTTAATGTCAAACGAACCCTGGAGTAAGTAAACCCCCTATTTTGCTGATTTTCGTGTGCTATAGTTCACCATCTTTTTGAGTGATCAGGAATTTCGACATAATTTTTGCCAATTTTTTTCACGGACGTCCGTTTAAGACCTTAGTTATGGAGTCGGTTGGCCCTCACGGCCAAAACGGCCCATTTTCAAGGTCAAATGAGCCTCAGAGCAGGTAAACACCATAATTTGTTGATTTTCGTGTGCTATAGTCCATGAGTTTTTTGGTGATCAGTAATTCCAACCTCATTTTTACCGAAATATTTCATGAACGTCCATTAAGACCTTAGGTATGGAGTCAGTTGTCCCTCACGGCGAAAACGGCCCACTTTCAAGGTCAAACGATCCCTGGAGAAGATATACCCCCCATTTGTCGATTTTCGTGTGTTATAGTCCATGGGTTTTTTGGTGATCCAGAATTCCGACCACATTTTTGCTAAATTTTTTTATGGACGTCCGTTGAGACCTTAGCTATGGAGCCAGTTGGCCCTCACAGCCAAAACGGTCACTTTCAAGATCAAACGATCCCTACAGAAGGTAAACCCCCCATTTTGCCGATTTTCGTGTGCTATTGTACATGGATTTTTTGATGATCATAAATTCCGACCTAATTTTTGTCAAAACTTTTCATAGATGTCCGTTAAGACCTTAGCTATGGATCCAGTTGGCCCTCACGGCCAAAACGGCCCATTTTCAAGGTCAAACGAGCCTTGGAGCAGGTAAACCCCCCATTTTGCCAATTTTCGTGTGCTATAGTTCTTTGAGTTTATGGTGATCCAGAATTCTGACCTCATTTTTGCCGAAATTTTTCATGGAAGTCCGTTAAGACCTTAGCTATGGAGTCAGTTGGGCCTCACGGGCAAAATAATATATTTTCAATGTCAAACGAACCCCGGAGCAAGTAAACCCCCCATTTTGCTGATTTTTGTGTGCTATAGTTCACCATATTTTTGGGTGATCAGAAATTTTGACCTAATTTTTGCCAAATATTTTCATGGACGTCTGTTAAGACCTTAATTATGGAGTTAGTTGGCCCTGACGGTCAAAACGGCCCATTTTCAAGGTCAAACGAGCCTCAAAGCAGGTAAACCCATATTTTACCGATTTTCGTGTGCTATAGTCCATGGATTTTTTGGTGATTAGTAATTTCGACATCATTTTTGCCGAAATATTTCATGGACGTCCATTAAGACCTTATCTGTGGAGCCAGTTGGCCCTCACGGCCAAAACGACCCATTTTCAAGGTCAAACGATCCCTGGAGAAGATATACCCCCCATTTTGCCATTTACATGTGCTATATAGTCCATGGATTTTTTGGTGATCCAGAATTCCGACATCATTTTTGCCAAAATATTTTATGGACGTCCGTTAAGATCTTAGTTATGAAGTCAGTTGGCCCTCATGGCCAAAGCGGTCCATTTTCAAGGTCAAATGAGCCTCAGAGCAGGTAAACCCCATAATTTACTGATTTTCGTATGCTATAGTCCATGGACTTTTTGGGGATCAGTAATTCCAAACTTATTTTTGCCAATGTTTTTTATGGACGTCCATTAAGCCCTTAGCTATGGAGACAGTTGTCCCTCACGGCAAAAATGACCCATTTTCAAGGTCAAATGATCTTTGGAGAAGATATACCCCCCATTTTGCCGATATTTGTGTGCTATTGTCCATGGATTTTTTTGGTGATCCAGAATTCTGACCTTATTTTTGCCAAATTTTTTTATGGACGTCTGTTGAGACCTTATCTATGGAGCCAGTTGACACTCACGGCAAAAACGGCCCAATTTCAAGGTCAAATGAGCCCTAGCACGCCCCCCATTTTGTTGATTTTCGTGTGCTATAGTACATGGATTTTTTGGTGATCAGGAATTCTGACCTCATTTTTGCTGAAATTTTTCATGGACGTCCGTTAAGACCTTAGCTATGGAGCCAGTTGGCCCTCACTGCCAAAACGACCCATTTTCAAGGTCATAGTACATGGATTTTTTGGTGATCAGGAATTCTGACCGCATTTTTTGTGAGATTTTTTATGGAAGTTAGTTAAGACCTTAACTATGGAGCCAGTTGTCCTTGACGGCCAAAACAACCCATTTTCAAGGTCAAACGAGCTCTGGAGTAGGTAAACCCCCTATTTAACAGATTTTCATGTGCTATATTGTCCATGGAGTTTTTGGTGATCCAGAATTCCGACCTCATTTTTGCCAAATTTTTTTCTGGAGGTCCGTTAGGAACTTAGCTATGGAGCCAGTTGTCCCTCACGGCAAAAACGGCCCACTTTCAAGGTCATACGAAGCCCGAAGCAAGTAAACCCTCCATTTTGCCGATTTTCGTGTGCTATAGTTCACCATCTTTTTGGATTATCAGGAATTCTGACCTAAATTTTGCCAAAATTTCTCATGGACGTCTGTTAAGACCTTAGTTATGGCTTAAGCTAGCCCTCACGGCCAAAACGGCCCATTTTCAAGGTCAAACGAGCCTCAGAGCAGGTAAACCCCATATTTTACCGATTTTCATGTCCTATAGTCCATAGATTTTTTGGTGATCTAGAATTATGACATCATTTTAGCCAATTTTTTTATGGATGTCCGTTGAGACCTTATCTCTGTCGCCAGTTGGCCCTCATGGCAAAAACGGCCCACTTTCAAGGTTAATAGACCCCTAGAGCAGGTAAACCTCCCATTTTGCCGATTTTTTTGTGCTATAATATATGGATTTTTTGGTGATCAAGAATTCTGACCTCATTTTTGCCGAAATTTATCATGGACGTCCATTAAGACCTTAGCTATGTAGCCAGTTGTCCCTCACATCGAAAATTGCCCATTTTCAAGGTCAAACGAGCCCCGAATTAGGTAAACTCTCCATTTTACCTATTTTCGTGTGCAATAATCAATGGAGTTTTGGGTGATCAAGAATTCCGACCTCATTTTTGCCAAAATATTTTATGGAGGTATCTTAGGACCTTAGCTATGAAGCCAGTTGGCCTTCTTGGCCAAAACGGCCCACTTTCAAGGTCAAACGAACCCCAGAGATGGTAAACCCTCGATTTTGGCGATTTTTGTTTGCTATAGTTCACCATATTTTCGGGTGATCAGAAATTCTGACCTAATTTTTGCCAAAATTTTTAATTGACGTCCGTTAATATCTTAGTTATGGAGTCAGTTGGCCCTCATGGCCAAAGCGGCCCATTTTCAAGGTCAAACGTGCCTCAGAGCAGGTAAACCCCACATTTTGCCCATTTTAGTGTGCTATAGTCCATGAATTTTTTGGTGATCGGTAATTCCGACCTTATTTTTGCCGAAATTTTTCATTGACGTCTATTAGGCCCTTAGCTATGGATACAGTTAGCACTCACGGCCAAAACGGCCCATTTTCAAGGTCAAACGATCCTTGGAGAAGATATACCCCCCATTTTGCCGATTTTTGTGTGCTATAGTCCATGGATTTTTTTGGTTATCCAGAATTTCGACCTCATTTTTGCCGAATATTTTTACGGACGTCTGTTGAGACCTTAACTATGGAGATAGTAGGCCAAAACGGCCCAATTTCAAGGTCAAACGATACCCGGAGAAGATATACCCCCCTATTTTGCCGATTTTCGTGTGCTATAGTCCATGGATTTTTTGGTGATCCAGAATTCCAACCTCATATTTGCCAAATTTTTTTATGGACGTCCGTTGAAACCTTAGCTATGGAGACATTTGGCCCTCACCGCCAAAACGGCCCACTGTCAAGGTCAAACGAGCCCTAGAGCAGGTAAACCCCCCATTTTGCCGATTTTCGTGTGATATAGTACATGGATTTTTTGGTGATCAGGAATTTCGACCCCGTTTTTCTCAAAATTTTTCATGGACGTCCGTTAAGACCTTAGCTATGGATAAAGTTTGACCTCAAAGCCAAAACGGCCCATTTTCAAGGTCAAACGAGCACTGGATCTGCTAAACCCTCCATTTTGCTGAATTTCGTGTGTTATAGTCCATGGAGTTTTTGGTGATCCGGAATTCCGACCTCATTTTTGTCGAAATTTTTTATGGAGGTCCATTAGGACCTTAGATATAGAGCCAATTGGCCCTTACGGCCAAAACGGCCCACTTTCAAGGTCAACCTTGGAGAAAGTAAACCCTCTCATTTGCCAATTTTCGTGAGCTATAGTTCACCATCTTTTTGGGTGATCAGGAATTCCGACCTAATTTTTGCCAAATTTTTTCATGGACGTCTGTTAAGACCTTAGTTGTGGAGTCTGTTGGCCCTCACGGCCAAAGCGGCCCATTTTCAAGGTCAAACGAGCCTTAGAATAGATAAACCCCACATTTTACCAATTTTTGTGTGCTAATCCATGGATTTTTTGGTGATCAGTAATTACGACCTCATTTTTGCCGAAATTTTTCATGGACGTCCATTAAGACCTTAGTTATGGAGCCAGTTGGCCCTCACGGCCAAAATGGACTAATTTCAAAGTCAAACGATCCTTGGAGAAGATATACCACTCATTTTTGCCGATTTCGTGTGCTATAGTCCATGGACTTTTTGGTGATCAAGAATTTCGATCTCATTTTTGTCAAAGTTTTTATGGACGTTCGTTGAGACCTTAGCTATGGAGCCAGTTGACCCTCACGGCCAAACCAGCCCACTTTCAAGGTCAAACGAGCCCTAGAGCAGGTAAACCCCCTATTTTGCCAATTTTCGTGTGCTATAGTACATGGATTTTTTGGTTATCAGGAATTCTTACCTCGTTTTTGCCGAAATTTTTCATGGATGTCGATTAAGACCTTAGCTATGGAACCAGTTGGCCTGCACGGCCAAAACGGCCCATTTTGAAGGTAAAACGAGCCCTAAATTAGGTAAACCCCCATTTTGCCGATTTTCGTGTGTTATAGTCCATGGAGTTTTTGGTGATCCGGAATTCCGACCTAATTTTTGTTGAATTATTCTATGGAGGTCCATTAGGACCTTAGCTATGGAGCCAGTTGGCCCTCATGGCTAAAACGGCCAATTTCAAGGTCAATAGAGCTCTAGAGCAGGTAAACCCTCCATTTTGGCGATTTTGGTGTGCTATAGTTCACAATATTTTTGGGTGATCAGGAATTCTGACCTAATTTTTGCCAAATTTTTTATTGACATCCGTTAAGACCTTAGTTGTGGAATCAGTTGGTCCTCACGGCCAAAGCGGCCCATTTTCAAGGCCAAACGATCCTCAAAGGAGGTAAACCCCACATTTTGCCGATTTTCTTGTGCTATAGTCCATGGATTTTTTGGTGATCAGTTGTTCTGACCTTACTTTTGCCAAAAAATTTCATGGATGTCCATTAGGACCTTAGCTATGGAGCCGATTGGCCCTCACAGCCAAAACGACCCATTTTCAAGGTCAAACGATCCTTGGAGAAGATATACCCCTCATTTTGCTGATTTTCGTGTGCTATAGTCCATGGATTTTTTGGTGATCCAGAATTCCTACCGAATTTTTGCTGAATTTTTTTATGGATGTTCATTGAGACATTAGATTTGGAGCCAGTTGGAACTCACGGCCAAAACGGCCCACTTTCAAGGTCAAACGAGCCCTAGCACAGGTAAACCCCCCATTTTCCCAATTTTCGTGTGCTATATTACATGGATTTTTTGGTGATCAGGAATTCTGACATCATTTTTGCCGAAATTTTTCGTGGACGTCCATTAAGACCTTATCTATGGAGCCAATTGGCCCTCACAGCCAAAACGACCCATTTGCAAGGTCAAACGAACCGTGGATCAAGTAAACCTCCCATTTATCGATTTTCGTGTGCTATAGTATATGTAGGTTTTGGTGATCAAGAATTCCGACCTCATTTTTGTCGAATTTTTTTATGGAGGTCTGTTAGGACCTTAGTTATGGAGTCAGTTGGCTCTCACGGCTAAAGCGGCCCATTTTTAAGGTCAAACGAGCCTCAGAGTAGGTAAACCCCCCATTTTGCCGATTTTCGTGTGCTATAGATCATGGATTTTTTGGTAATCAGAAATTTTGACCTCATTTTTGCCGAAAATTTTCATGGACGTCCATTAAGACCTTAGCTATGGAGGCATTTGGCCCTCACAGCTAAAACGGCCCATTTTCAAGATCAAACGATCCCTGGAGAAGATATATCCCCCATTTTGCCGATTTTCTTGTGCTATAGTCCATGGATTTTTTGGTGATCCAAAATTCTGACCTCATATTTTCCAATTTTTTTTATGGATGTCTGTTGAGACCTTAGCTATGTCTCCAGTTGGCCCTCACGGCCAAAACGACCAATTTCAAGGTCAATAGAGCTCTAGAGAAGGTAAACCCCCCATTTTTCCAATTTTCGTGTGCTATAATACATGGATTTTTTGGTTATCAAGAATTTCGACCTCATTTTTGCTGAAATTTATAATGGACGTCCGTTAAGACTTTATCTAGGGAGCCAGTTTGCCTCACAGCCAAAAATTGTCCATTTTCGAGGTCAAACGAACCCTGGATCAGGTAAACCCCCCATATTGTCGATTTTCGTGTGCTATAGTCTATGGAGTTTTTGGTGATCCAGAATTCCGACCTCATTTTTGCTGATTTTTTTTATTGAGGTCCATTGGGACCTTAGATATGGAGCATGTTGGCCCTCACGGACAAAACGGCCCACTTTCAAGGTCAAACGAACCTCGGAGAAGGTAAACCCTCCATATTGGCATTTTTCGTGTACTAGTTCACCATCTTTTTGGGTGATCAAGAATTCCGACATAATTTTAGCAAAATTTTTTAATGGACGTCTGTTAAGACCTTAGTTATGGAGTCAGTTGGCCCTCACGGCCAAAACGGCCCACTTTCAAGGTCAAACGAACATTAAAGAAGGTAAACCCTCCATTTTGGTGATTTTTGTGTGCTATAGTTCACCAAATTTTTGGGTGATTAGGTATTCCGACCTAATTTTTCCAAAGTTTTTCATGGACGTCCGTTAAGACCATAGTTATGGAGTCAGTTGGTCCTCACGGCCAAAACGACCCATTTTCAATGTCAAACAAGCCTCAGAGCGGGTAAACCCCATATTTTGCCGATTTTCATGTGCTATAGTCCATGGATTTTTTTGGTGATCAGTAATTCTGACCTCATTTTTACCATATTTTTTCATGGACGTCCATTAAGACATTAGCTATGGAGCCAGTTGACCCTCACTGCCAAAATGGCCCATTTTCAAGGTCAAACGATCCCTGGAGAAGATATACCCCCCATTTTGCCGATTTTCTCGTGCTATAGTCAATGTATTTTTTTGTGATCCAGAATTCCGACCATATTTTTGCCGAATTTTTTTATGGATGTCCGTTGAGACCTTAGCTATGGCGCCAATTGGCCCTTATGGCCAAAATGACCCACTTTCAAGGTCAATAGAGCCCTAGAGCAGGTAAACTCCCCATTTTGCCGATTTTCATGTGCTATAATACATGGATTTTTTGGTGATCAAGAATTCGGACCTCATTTTTGCCGAAATATATCATGGACGTCCGTTAAGACCTTAGCTATGGAACCAGCTGTCCCTCGTGGCCAAAACAGCCCATTTTCAAGGTCAAACGAGCCTTGGAGAGGATATACCCCGCATTTTGCCGATTTTTGTGTGCTATAATCCATGGATTTTTTTTATGGTCCAGAATTCCGACCTCATTTTTGCCAATTTTTTTTAAGGATGTCTGTTGAGACCTTAGCTATGGAACCAATTGGCACTCACGGCCAAAACGGCCCACTTTCAAGGTCAAACGATCCCTAGCGCAGGTAAAGCCCCCATTTTGATGATTTTCGTGTGCTATAGTACATGGATTTTTTGGTGATCAATAATTCCGACCTCATTTTTGCTGAAATTTTTCATGGTCATCCGCTAAGACCTTAGCTGTGGAGCCAGTTGGCCCTCACAGCCAAAACGGCCCATTTTCAAGGTCAAACGATCCCTCGATAAGATATACCCCCATTTTGCCGATTTTCGTGTGCTATAGTACATGAAATTTTTGGTGATCAAGAATTCTGACCTCATTTTTTGTGAAGTTTTTCATGGACATCTGTTAAGACCTTAGCTATAGAGAACGTTGGTCCTCACGGCCAACATAACCCATTTTCAAGGTCAAACGAGCCTTGTAGCAGGTAAACCCCCTATTTAGCAGATTTTCATGTGCTATAGTCCATGGAGTTTTTGGTGATCCAGAATTCCGACCTCATTTTTGCCAATTTTTTTTTAGGAGATCCATTAGAACATTAGATATAGAGCCAGTTGACCCTCACGGCAAAAACGGCCCACTTTCAAGGTCAAACGAACCCCGGAGCAGGTAAATCCTCAATTTTGCCAATTTTCGTGTGCTATAGTTCACTATCTTTTTGGGTGATCAGGAATTTTGACCTAAGTTTTGCCAAAAATTTTCATGGACGTCCGTTAGGACCTTAGTTATGGATTCTGTTGGCCCTCACGGCAAAAGCAGCCATTTTCAAGGTCAAACGAATCTCAGAGCAGGTAAACCCCACATTTTACCAATTTTCGTGTGCTATAGTCCGTGGATTTTTTGGTGATCCAGAATTCCAACATCATTTTTGCTGAAATTTTTATGGATGTCTGTTGAGACCTTAGCTATGTCGCCAGGTGGCCCTCATGGCCAAAACGGCCCACTTTCAAGGTCAATAGATCAGTAGAGCAGGTAAACCCTGTATTTTGTCGATTTTCGTGTGCTATAATACATGGATTTTTGGTTATCAAGAATTCTGACCTCATTTTTTGCCAAAATTTATCATGGACATCCGTTAAGACCTTCGCTATAGAGTCAGTTGGCTCTCACGGCTAAAAGAACCTATTTTTAAGGTTAAACGAGTCTTGGAGCAGATAAACTCCCCTTTTAGCAGATTTTCATGTGCTATAGTCCATGGAGTTTTTGGTAATACAGAATTTCGACCTCATTTTTGGGAAATGTTTTTTTGGAGGTCCGTTAGGACTTTAGCTATGGAGCCAGTTGGCCCTCACGGCCAAAACAGCCCACTTTCAAAGTCAAACGAACCCCGGAGCAGGTAAACTCCACATTTTGTTGATTTTCATGTGCTACAGTCAATGGATTTTTTGGTGATCAGTAATTTCGACCTCATTTTTGCCAAACTTTTTCATGAACGTCCATTAAGACCTTAGCTATGGAGACAGTTGGCCCTCACGGCCAAAACGACCAATTTTCAAGGTCAAACGATCCCTGGAGAAGATATACCCCTCATTTTGCCAATTTTCGTGTGCTATAGTCCATGGATTTTTTCGTGATCCAGAATTGTTACATCATTTTTTGCTAAAATATTTTATAGAGGTCTGTTAGGACCTTAACTATGGAGCCAGTTGGCCCTCACGATTAAAATGGCCCACTTTCAAGGTCAAACGAACCCCAGAACAGGTAAACTCTCCATTTTGGCTATTATCGTCTGCTATAGTTCACTATATTTTTGGGTGATCAGGAATTCCGACCTAATTTTTGCCAAAAGTTTTCATGGACGTCCGTTAAGAACTTAGTTATGGATTCAGTTGGCCCTCACGGCTAAAATGGCCCATTTTCAAGGTCAAACGAGCCTCAGAGCAGGTAAACCCTACATTTTACCAATTTTCGTGTGCTATAGTCCATGGATTTTTTTGTGATCTAGAATTCCGACATCATTTTTGCCGAAATATTTTATGGATGTCTGTTTCGACCTTATCTATGTCACCAGTTGGCCCTCATGGCCAAAACGGCCCACTTTCAAGGTCAATAGAACCCTAGAGCAGGTAAATCCCCCATTTTGCCGATTTTCGTGTGCTATAATACATGGATTTTTTGGTGATAAAAAATTCCGACCTTATTTTTGCCGAAATTTATCAGGGACGTTCGTTAAGACCTTAGCTATGGAGCCAGTTGGTCCTCACGGCGAAAACTGCCCATTTTGAACGTCACACGAGCCCTGGATTAGGTAAACACCCCATTTTGCCGATTTTCGTGTGCTATAGTCTATGGAGTTTTTGGTGATCAGTAATTCAGACCTTATTTTTACTGAAAGTTTTAATGGACGTCCGTTAGGCCCTTAGTTATGGAGACAGTTGGCCGTCATGGCCAAAACGGCCCATTTTCAAGGTCAAACGATCCTTGGAGAAGATATACCCCCATTTTGCCACTTTTTGTGTGCTATAGTCCATGGATTTTTTTGGTTACCCAGAATTCCGACCTCATTTTTGCCAATTTTTTATATGGACGTCTGTTGAAACCTTATCTATGGAGACAGTAGGCACTCACGGCCAAAACGGCCTACTTTCATGGTCAAATGAACCTTAACACAAGTAAACCCCCCATTTTGCTGATTTTCGTGTGCTATAGTACATGGATTTTTTGGTGATCAGGAATTCTGACCTAATTTTTGCCAAATTTTTTATTGACATCCGTTTAGACCTTAATTATGGAGTCAGTTGGCCCTCACGTCCAAAGTAACCCATTTTCAAGGTCAAACGATCCTCAGAGGAGGTAAACCCCACATTTTGCCAATTTTTGTGTGCTATAGTCCATGGATTTTTTGGTGATCAGTAATTCCGACCTCATTTTTGCTGAAATTTTTCATGGACGTCCATTAAAACCTTAGTTATGGAGCCAGTTGGCCCTCATAGCCAAAACGACCCATTTTCAAGGTCAAACGATCCCTAGAGAAGATATACCCCCATTTTGCCGATTTTCGTGTGCTATAGTCCATGGATTTTTTTGTGATCTAGAATTCTTACCTATTTTTGCCAAAATATTTTATGGAGGTCTGTTAGGACCTTAACTATGCCCCACTTTCAAGGTCAAACGAACCCTAGATCAGGTAAACCCCCACATTTTGTCAATTTTCATGTGCTATAGTCAATGGAGTTTTTGGGGATCCAGAATTTCGACCGAATTTTTGCCGAATTTTGTTATGCAGGTCCGTTAGGACATTAGATATGGAGCCTGTTGGCCCTCACGGCCAAAACGGTCCAATTTCAAGGTCAAACGAACCTCGGAGAAGGTAAACCCCCCATTTTGCCAATTTTTGTGTGCTATATACATGGATTTTTTGGTGATCAAGAATTCTGACCTCATTTTTGCCGAAATATATCATGGACGTCCGTTAAGACCTTAGCTATGGAGCCAGTAGGCCCTCACAGCAAAAACGGCCCATTTTCAAGGTCTAACAAACCCTGGATAAGGTAAACCCCCCATATTGTCAATTTTCGTGTGCTATAGTCCATGGAGTTTTTGGTGATCCAGAATTCCGACCTCATTTTTTGCCAAATTATTTTGTGGAGGTCTATTAATACCTTAGCTATGGATCTTGTTGGCCCTCACAGCCAAAACGGCCCACTTTCAAGGTCAAATGAACCTCGGAGAAGGTAAACCATCCATCTTGGCAATTTTCGTGTGGTATAGTTCACCATCTTTTTGGGTGATCAAGAATTCCGACATAATTTTTGCCAAATTTTTTCATGGATGTCTGTTAAGACCTTAGTTATGTAGTCAGTTGGTCCTCACAGCCAAAACGGCCCATTTTAAGGTCAAACGAGCCTCAGAGCAGGTAAACCCCCTATTTTGCCGATTTTTGTGTGCTATAGTCCATGGATATTTTGATGATCAGTAATTTCGACCTCAGTTTTGCCAAAAAATTTCATGGACGTCCATTAAGACCTTAGCTATGGAGCCAGTTAGCCCTCACGGCCAAAACAACCCATTTTCATGGTCAAACGATCCCTGGAGAAGATATAACCCCCATTTTGCCGATTTTCTTGTGCTATAGTCAATGGATTTTTTGGTGATCCAGAATTCCGACCTCATTTTTGCCAAAAGTTTTTATGGATGTCCGTTGAGACCTTACTTATGGCGCCAGTTCGCCCTCACGGACAAAACCGACCTCATATTTGCTGAATTGTATCATGGACATCCATTAAGACCTTAGATATGGAGCATTTGACCCACACGGCCAAAACGGCCCATTTTCAAGGTCAAATGAGCCCTGGATTAGGTAAACCCTCTAATTTACCTATTTTTGTGTGCCATAGTCCATGGAGTTTTTGGTGATCAAGAAGTCCAACCTCATTTTTGCCAAAATATTTTATGGAGGTCCATTAGGGACTTATCTATGGAGCCAGTTGGCCCTCACAGCCAAAACGGCCCATTTTCAAGGTCAAAAGATCCTTGGACAAGATATACCCCCCATTTTGCCGATTTTCGTGTGCTATAGTACATGGATTTCTTTGGTGATCCAGAATTCCGACCTCATTTTTGCCGAATTTTTTTATGGATGTCTGTTGAGAGCTTAGCTATGGAGCCAGTTGGAATTCACGGCCAAAACGGCCTAATTTCAAGGTCAAACGAGCCCAAGCGCAGGTAAACCCCCTATTTTGCTGATTTTCGCGTGCTATAGTACATGGATTTTTTAGTGATCAGGAATTCCGACCTCATTTTTGCCGAAATTTTTCATGGACGTCCGCTAAGACCTTAGTTATGGTGCCAGTTGGCCCGCAGGGCCAAAACGACCCATTTTCAAGATCAAATGATCCCTGGATAAGATATGCCCCCTTTATTGCCGATTTTCGTGTGCTATAGTACATGGATTTTTTGGTGATCAGGAATTCTGACTTATTTTTTTGCAAAAGTTTTCATGGATGTTCGTTAATACCTTAGCTATGGAACCAGTTGGCCCTCATGGCCAAAACAACCCATTTTCAAGGTCAAACAAGCCCTGGAGCAGGTAAACCCCCATTTAGCAGATTTTCGTGTGCTATAGTCCATGGAGTTTTTGGTGATCCAAAATCCGACCTCATTTTTGTGAATTTTTTTTTGGAGGTCCGTTAGAACCTTAGCTATGGAACTAGTTGTCCCTCACGGCAAAAATGGCCCACTTTCAAGGTCAAACGAACCCTAGAGCAGGTAAACCCTCTATTTTACCAATTTTCGTGTGCTATAGTTCACCATCTTTTTGGGTGATTAGGAATTCTGACTTAATTTTTGCAAAAAAATTCATGGTCGTCCGTTAAGACTTTAGTTATGGATTCAGTTGGCCCTCACGGCTAAAACGGCCCATTTTCATGATAAAACGAGTCTCAGAAGAGGTAAACCCTACATTTTACCAATTTTTGTGTGCTATAGTCCATGGATTTTTTGGTGATACAGAATTTCGACATCATTTTTGCCGAAATTTGTTATGGATGTCCGTTGAGACCTTAGCTATGTTGCCAGTTGGCCCTCATGGCCAAAACGGCCCACATTCAAGGTCAATAGAGCCCTAGAGCAGGTAAACCCCCTATTTTGCCGATTTTAATGTGCTATAATACATGGATTTTTGGTGATCAAGAATTCTGACCTCATTTTTGCCGAAATATATCATGGACGTCCGTTAAGACCTTAGCTATGGAGCCAATTGGCCCTCACAGCCAAAACCTCCCATTTTCAAGGTCAAACGATCCCTGGATTAGGTAAACCCCCTATTTTGCCGATTTTCGTGTGCTATAGTCCATGGAGTTTTTGGTGATTAAGAATTCCGACCTCATTTTTGTTAAAATATTTTATGGAGGTCCATTAGGGTCCTAGATATGGAGGCAGTTGGCCCTCACGGCCAAAACGACCCATTTTCAAGGTCAAACGATCTTTGGAGAAGATATACCCCCCATTTTACCGATTTTCGTGTGTAGTCCATGGATTTTTTTGGTGATCCAGAATTCCGACCTCATTTTTGCCGAATTATTTTATGAACGTCTGTTGAGACCTTAGATATAGATCCAGTTGTCTCTCACGGCCAAAACGGCCCAATTTCAAGGTCAAACGAGCCCTAGCGCAGGTAAACCCCCTATTTTGCTTATTTTCGTGTGCTATAGTACATGGATTTTTTGGTGATCAGAAATTCCGACCTCATTTTTGCCAAAATTTATCATGGACGTCCATTAACACCTTAGTTATGGAGCCAATTGGCCCTCACGGCGAAAACGGCTCATTTTTAAGGTCAAACGATCCTGAGCAGGTAAACCCTCCATTTTGGCAATTTTCATGTGCTATATTTCACCATATTTTTGGGTGATCAGGAATTTCGACCTAATTTTTGCCAAAATTTTTCATTGACGTCCGTTAAGATCTTTGTTATGGAGTAAGTTGACCCTCATGGCCAAAGCGGCCCATTTTCAAGGTCAAACGAGCCTCAGAGCAGGTAACCCCCACATTTTGCCGATTTTCGTGTGCTTTAGTCCATGGATTTTTTGGTGATCAGTAATTCTGATCTTATTTTTGTCGAAATTATTCATGGATGTCCATTAGGCCTTTAGCTATGGAGACAGTTGGCCCTCACGACCAAAACAACCCATTTTCAAGGTCAAATGATCCTTGGAGAAGATATACCCCCCATTTTGCCGATTTTCGTGTGCTATAGTCCATGGATTTTTTTGGTGATCCAGAATTCCGACATCATTTTCGCCGTATTTTTTTACGGACGTTTGCCGATTTTCGTGTGCTATAGTCCATGGAGTTTTTGGTGATCAAGAATTTCTACCTCATTTTTGCCAAAATATTTTTTGGAGATCTGTTAGGACCTTAGCTATGGAGCCAGTTGGCTTTCACGGCCAAAACGGCCCACTTTCAAGGTCAAACGAACCCCAGAGCAGGTAAACCCTCCATTTTGGCAATTTTCATGTGGTATAGTTCACCATATTTTTGGGTAATCAGGAATTTCGACCTAATTGTTGCCAAAAAATTTCATTGAAGTCCGTTAAGATCTTTGTTATGGAGTCAGTTGATCCTCATGGCCAAATCGGCCCATTTTCAAGGTCAAACGAGCCTCAGAGCAGGTAAACCCCATATTTTGCCGATTTTCGTGTGCATAGTCCATGGATTTTTTGGTGATCAGTAATTCCGACCTTATTTTTGTCGAAATTTTTCATGGACGTCCATTAGGTCTTTAGCTATGGAAACAGTTGGCCCTCACGGCCAAAACAACCCATTTTCAAGGTCAAATGATCCTTGGAGAAGATATACCCCTATTTTGCCGATTTTCGTGTGCTATAGTCCATGGATTTTTTTGGTGATCCAGAATTCCGACCTCATTTTTGCCGTATTTTTTAATGGACGTCTGTTTATACCTTATCAATGGAGCCAGTTAGCACTCACGGCCAAAAATCCCCACTTTCAAGGTCAAACGAGCCCTAGCGCAGATAAACCCCCCATTTTGCTGATTTTCGTGAGCTATAGCACATGGAATTTTTGGTGATCAGGAATTCTGATCTCATTTTTGCCCAATTTTTTTGCATCGACGTCCGTTAAGACCTTAGCTATGGATCCAGTTGGCCTTCATAGACAAAACGGCCCATTTTCAAAGTCAAACGATCCCTGGATAAGATATACCCCCCATTTTGCCGATTTTCGTGTGCTATAGTACATGGATTGTTTGGTGATCAGGAATTCTGACCTCATTTTTTGCGAAATTTTTGATAGACGTCTGTTAAGACCTTAGCAATGAAGCCAGTTAGCCCTCACGGCCAAATTAACCCATTTTCAAGGTCAAACAAGCCCTGGAGCAGGTAAACCCCCCCCGCCTCCCCCATTTAGCAGATTTTCGTGTGCTATAGTCCATGGAGTTTTCAGTGATCCAAAATTCCGACTTCATTTTTGTGAATTTTTTTTCTGGAGGTCTGTTAGGACCTTACCTATGGAGCCAATTGGCCCTCACGACCAAAACGGCCCACTTTCAAGGTCAAACGAATCCCGGAGAAGGTAAACCCTTCATTTTGCCGATTTTAGTGTGCTATAGTTCACTATCTTTTTGGGTGATCAGGAATTCCGACCTAATTTTAGCCAAATTTTTTTATGGACGTCCATTAAGCACTTAGTTATGGATTTAGTTGTCCCTGACGGCCAAAACGGCCCACTTTCAAGGTCAAACGAGCCTCAGAGCAGGTAAACCCCACATTTTACTGATTTTTGTGTGATATAGTCCGTGGATTTTTTGGTGATCGGTAATTCCGACCTTATTTTTGCCGAAATTTTTCATGGACGTCCATTAAGACCTTAGCTATGGAGCCAGTTGGCCCTCACGGCCAAAATGACCCATTTTCAAGGTCAAACGATCCTTTGAGAAGATATACCCCCTATTTTGCCGATTTTCGTGTGCTGTTCATGGTTTTTTCGTGACCAGAATTCCGACCTCATTTTTGCCAAAATATTTTATGGAGGTCTGTTTGGACCTTAACTACGGAGCCAGTTGGCCCTCATGACCAAAATGGCCCACTTTTATGGTCTAACGAACCCAGAGCAGGTAAACCCTCCATTTTGGCAATTTTCGTGTGCTATAGTTCACCATATTTTTGGGTGATCAGGAATTCTGACTTAATTTTTGCCACTATTTTTTAATGACGTCCATTAAGATCTTAGTTATGGTGTCGAGCCATTTTCAAGGTCAAACGAGCATCAGAGCAGGTAAACCTCACATTTTGCCGATTTTCGTGTGCTATAGTCCATGGATTTTTTGTTGACCATTAATTCTGACCTTATTTTAGCCGAAGTTTTTGATGGACATCCATTAGGCCTTTAGATATGAAGACAATTTTCCCTCACGGCCAAAACGGCCCATTTTCAAGGTCAAACGATCCTTGGAGAAGATTTACCCCCCATTTTGCCGATTTTTGTGTGCTATAGTCCATGGATTTTTTTGGTGATCAAGAATTCCGACCTCATGTAGGCCGAATATTTTTATGGACGTCTGTTGAGACCTTATCTATGAAGCCAGTTGGCACTCACGGCCAAAACGGTGCACTTTCAAGGTCAAACGAGCCCTAGCGCAGGTAAACTCCCCATTTTGCCATTTTTTGTGTGCTATAGTACATGTATTTTTTGGTGATCAGGAATTCCGACCTCATTTTTGCCGAATTTTTTCATGGACGTCCGCTAAGACCTTAATTATGAAGCTAGTTGGCCCACGCGGACAAAACTGCCCATTTTCTAGGTCAAACGATCCCTGGATAAAATATACCCCCCATTTTGCTGATTTTCGTGTGCTATAGTACATGGATTGTTTGGTGATCAGGAATTCTGACCTCATTTTTTGTGAAATTTTTCATGGACGTCCGTTAAGACCTTAGCTATCAAGCCAGTTGGCCCTCACGGCCAAAACGGCTCATTTTCAAGGTCAAACGAGCCCTGGAGCAGGTAAACCCCCCATTTAGCAGATTTTCATGTACTATAGTTCATGGAGTTTTTGGTGATCCAAAATTCCGACATCATTTTCGCCGAATTTTTTTATGGATGTCCGTTGAGACCTTAATTATGTCACCAGTTGGCCGTCATGGCCAAAACGGCCCACTTTCAAGGTCAATAGAGCCCTAGAGCAGGTAAACTCCCCATTTTGCCGATTTTCGTGTGCTATAATTAATGGATTTTTTGGTGATCAAGAATTCTGACCTCATTTTTGCCGAAATTTATCATGGACGTCAGTTAAGACCTTAGAGATGGAGCAAGTTGGCCCTCACGACGAAAACAACCCATTTTCAAGGTCAAACGATCCCTGGATTAGGTAAACCCCCCATTTTTATGATTTTCGTGTGTTATAGTCCATGGAGTTTTTGGTGATCAAGAATTCCGACCGCATTTTTGCAAAAATATTTTATGGAGGTCTGTTAGGACCTTAGATATGGAGCCAGTTGGACCTCATGGCTAAAATGGCCCACTTTCAAGGTCAAACGAGCCCTGGATTAGGTAAACCCCCCATTTTGCCGATTTTCGTGTGTATAGTCCATGGAGTTTTTGTTGATCAAGAATTCCGACCGCATTTTTGCAAAAATATTTTATGGAGGTCTGTTAGGACCTTAGATATGGAGCCAGTTGGCCCTCATGACGAAAACAACCCATTTTCAAGGTCAATCGATCCCTGGATTAGGTAAACCCCCCCATTTTTGTTGACCATATCTTTGTGATTGAGCTTCTTGGACACTGGATAGTACTTTGCTTTAAACACTTCAGCCAGTTGGTCCCATGTGAATATTGAATTATACGGAAGCTCGGTGAACCATACTGCAGTCTCGCCTGTAAGTGAGAGGGGGAACACTCGTAACCCAATTAAATCCATATCCAGGTCTGGTCTACCTACACAGCTTTTGCACACCGCCCTTAGTTTGGCTAAGTGAGCATGTGGATCCTCCGATAGTGATCCTGAGAATAAGCC
>JAJONZ010013223.1:0-16388 GCA_029582445.1 Solanum paucissectum | reverse complement strand
ATTTATAATATTTCTATTTCAATTATACCAATTCAAAAATAATTATCAAAAGAGAAGAAAGAAATATGTTCTATACAATATATTTGCAAAAAATAAATGAGAAATAATGAGCGTACTAACAATCTAAAATCAAGATTACTTGAAATCTAACAAATATTATAATCAAACTCAACTATATAATTATTAAATTAGTCTCAGACACAGATTGACTTTTCGACCAACCATACATAAATCATGCATTTAAAATATTACTACTACTATCAAAATTACCTCAATATCATCGCCATGAAGATTTTCTTCATCGATCATGTACATATACTTCCTTGGAGAAGTATAACAAATACGTAAAAAAAACATTCAATTATGAAAGCATACAACTAACTACATAAAAATGAAAAGATAGACTTGAGATGAAATATTTCTTATCTTATATATTTTCTTCGTATTACATGTTATAAAATACAACTCAAAAGTGATGAAGAAAAGAAATACTAACTTTGGGAGTATTCATGAACAAAGCATGAGTTTATATAGGAAAAATAGGAGAATACAATAAGGCATTACAAATTAAAGTTTGGGGGTTATGGACATGAAAATTATGGGAGTTATGGATATTATTAAGAGTAGAAATTGAAGAGTTATGGATTATGAATAGTTACTCCTTATAAATACATTAAATTTAATATATATATATATATAAAAATATAAACAAAATATTAGTATTAGTTTATAATCGGAAGAGGGTAAAATGAACTGAAAACTTCTTGACCTAAATTAGTATCATATTATTTTGTTTTTTCAACTTTAGTGTATATATATTTTTAAAAAAAGTGAAAATTTAAAAAAGGGTATTAAAAATGAATTAAGAATGGAGAAGACATGGAGTGACTTTTCACTTCTTCAACCGTATGTACATTATAATTAATAAAATAAATGTAGTAACTTATAGATAATGAATTAATATGATTGTTAAAAAATTAATGAAACCTCGTAAATAGGATAGGTTATAGTTGATTTTTAAACTAAAAAATAAGAAAAAAAATAGAGAGAATGTCAAAAAAAAAGAGAAAAAAAGATAAATAACAATGGTGACCTTAGAGAGATGTCACATCACCTTGTCTACATTTGGCTTTATATTATATATAGATTACTTTGCTAATATATAGAAGAGTCTAGGAAGCAGCTGTTCGTCAACATGCTTGCTTCCTAGACAAGGGTAATTTGGTAAGTTACTATCTAATTCTGCTTTATACTTTGCTGTGAATGCTTATATAATTTGCTTTAGGAATTGTGCGTTTCATGATTTTTTTCCCTCTAATTCCTATTGTGTCCTTTTGTTGATAATGCAGTACTTTTTCAAAGTTTTATTTGCCCCTTCTTTTGTATCTTTTTACAATAAATCCACTGATACATATTCGTAAATATATTGAAATGTGAGGCTTTTTTCAATGCCTTAAAGGCATAAAAGTGCTGATGTTAGCACTTACTCAGACCCACACGTCCCATCAATAATATTTAGTATTCTTTTTTTTTGGTAGACATATTTAGTATTCATTTGTTGTTATTTTAGGCTTTCCTTGTTATTGTGTTTGAGATCATGCAGAATAAAATTAACTAATAAAATTTAAATGATAATATGATTGTTCATTATTGATATTTAAAAATAGTATTAAAAAATTATCGACATTCGAATTCTATTAATGTCACATAAATTAGGATGGAAGACATACCATATATTATTTAAAGTTTATATAAAAAGTACTATAAATTATTATAATTATTGAATTCAAATATTGAAAAATCATATAAAAAAATGATTAACTCTCTAAATTCTATTGCGCCACATAAATTAGGATAAAAGAAGAAACATATGTTATTTATAAAAATGATGTTAAAAGCACAATAGTACTATAAGTCACAATAATTAACAACTTAATTTAAAAAATAATAATAGATACAACACTTAGCTGCCTCTTCAAATTTCATTTGCATCACATTAATTGACCATTAATTCTGCACTTTTTTCCTTTTAATTTTGTCTTACATTTCTTTTTTAGCCTGTTATATATTTGAAAATTACAGTAATAATACTTTAAATCACAATTATTAATAACTTAAAATATTTAAAAGTAATATAAAAAAATCAGTTGACTTTCAAAATTCTATGAGTGACACATAAAATAGGTTAGAGGAAATGACATATATTATTTGGTAATGACGTAAAAAGTATTATAAACCACAATAATTAACAACTTAGAAATTTAAAAGACATAAACAAAATTGGCTGACTCTCGAAATTATATTAATACCACATGAATTGGGACATGAGAAGTGACAAAAATTATTTAAAATTACGTAAAAGGTATTGCAAATTACAATAATTAACAATTTAAAATATTTAAAAGACATAAAAATGATTAATTTTTTAAATTATATCTATGCCGCATAAATTGGGAGAACGAAATAATATATATTACTTCAAAATCGCTTAAAAAATTATAAATCACAGTAACTAATAACTTAAAATATTTTTAAAAATCATATAAAATTTTGAATAACTTCTCAAGTTTCAACATGTCTACTTATAGCTAGGGGTAGTTTGACAATTTAAAGTTTTCTTTTATTAAAATTTGTCTTTTATCACTTTATATATATTAAAAAATTATGTAAAAAATATTATAAATCTTAATAATTAATAGCTTCAAAATATTTGAAAATATATAAAAAGATTTTGTTAACTCTCAAAATTTCATCAATACCACATAAATTGAGATAAAGAGACAGAGATATTATATAGAATACATAAAATATATTGTAAATCACAATAATTAATAACTTAAACATCAAAAAGATTTTATAAAAAAAAAATGATTTGACTTTTGAAACTTCATTTGTATCACATGATCAACACGGAGTAATATATATTATATGAGAATTACGTAAAAAAATACTATAAATCACAATAATTAGCAACTTAAAATCTCTCTCTCTCTCTATATATATATATATATAATTGGTTGACTCTAATATATATAAACATGCTAAGAAATTGGTTAACTTCAAATTCCACATATATCACATAAATAATTAAAACAAAAAGAATAATATATATTGGGCCCCGTGCTGACACGGGAAAACTTTAACTAAATTTAAGATTTTTCAAATTTGAAGATATCGGACATAAATTTATATTTTCGTAATATAATAGCGCTTATATTGTATTCTGATATGATTTCAATTTCTGAAAAATATGTCAATATAAATTTAATTGCTAACGAACGATAATTAAAAATCAACTCATTTAAATATTAAAATTAAAAATCAATCCATTTTAAGGATAGAATATTTAATTTTATGCTTTATCTCTAGGGACTAGGTTATTCGCACAAATTTCATGAGTACTATGTAATGTAAAGAAAAGAGTGAATCATCGTATCCATAATTTGTCTTGTTTGTGTTCAAAATTCAGGAGAGTCAATGATGTCTCGGAGAGTAATATGGAGAGTAATGAAAGAAAGAGAGAAAAAATTATTTCGGTTGACTTGTACGAAAGATACAGGGATAAGGGTAAAAAAATATCTTAATTTTGGTCGACTTTATTAATAATAAAAGAATCATTGTTTCTAAAAAAAATATTATTGTCATACTATACAATTTACCTCTTAAAAAAAATAATTAATAAAACTTACTAGTATTATAATAAAAGCATCATTCCATCATGAATAAATATAAAATTACTTTTAAATAGCTAAATAAAACATGATAATTTTGAGACATATGACAAAAGAACACCAATGATAAGTGAAAAAACAAAATTTCGCTATGTTTTTTAAAAAAAAAATGTTATGTAATATATAATCAACCTCACAGTGTTACCAAATAATAATGATGCAACACTATAACTTGTTATTTGAGTTACTCTCAATTTTTTTGTTTCTATAGATTAAAAACCTATTAAGTATCATTCATTTATTCAAGAGTTATGAGGGTCAATAATGTTAGCTAAAGAATTTTACACATAATTTGTGTAAGATCTGTTAGGCAAGCCCTAAGCGTTAGGCGTTGGACGTGCTTAAGGTGTACAGTTGGACGCTTAGGACGTAAGTCTTATAGAACTAAGCAACATACTTAAATCTTGAGATATTTTGCTAGAGCCCTACCCCAAAGTGAACCCCGAGGCGAGTCCCAACACAATCTTTTAAAACATTGAATAAAAAATTTACTCACTGCCAATAAAAACATACTATATTTACTAGTGACCGAAGAGATATACGAAAAGCCGTCAAAAGTCGAGGTATTTTTTGTTGTTGCTATATTAGCTTGTGTTGGTTAGCACAAGCTATATTAGCTTGGAATTGTACAAGAAATATTAGCTTAGAATTGTTCAATTAAAAAAAAAATGTTTGTTGGAAAATATTTCAAGATATTTAAAATACAATACGAAAAAGTTTCATGATGTTTTTTGTTTCTTTCTAAAAGAGTATCTTCTACATACCCAAATGCATCCATTATTATGTATGGTACATATTTTTATTTTTATTTTGGCAAATAAACTAGAATTAATTATCAAGTTTAACTGTACAAAGCAAAGCCCAACTAACAAGTCGGCTCTCTTCGAATTTACCCATACCACACTTTAAAGAGATTGTTTCTTTTTTAATTAGATATTTTAAATTTAAGTTTTGAGTATAAAAATATTGTTATAAGTAGTGCTATCCGGCTATCCCTTCTGAATGAGGCCCTACTTGATGTGAATTTGGAATATTCAAACTAAAAAAAAAATATGTGTATGAAATACGTGGACGTACACTTGCAACTCATCTTTTGAACTTTGAAGTTCATGAGTTTTATAATAATTATTATTAATAAAATAATAACTAAAAACCAAAAAAAATAAATCATATTGATATTTTATTTTATTTTAAAAAAAGGACAGGATAGACCTAGCAAATAATTAATCCAAAACTTAGACTTGTATTTATTTGCGTGTAACTTTGTATTGTCGGCTATAACGCGTTCTTATCAAAACATAGTATAGTAGATAGAGAGAGAAACATGTATTTTCATTTTGAGCCATTAGCCACCTTTACAGCTACCGCCACCGCTATTTTCTTAATTTCCACTATCAAATTCCGTTGGTTCCGTCCCGACAATTATTTGCCGCCGCCGTTCAACCTCATCGTCGAGGAAATTGGTTACTGTTACTGTGCCGTTTGCCTCGACGAGGTGAGCGGTGGCGACAAGTGTCGACAATTGCCCAAGTGTGGCCACGCATTCCACGCGATGTGCGTGGACGCGTGGCTAGAGTGCAATTGGACGTGCCCAATCTGCAGAAGGCAAGTTACTGATGAACTTCCGAAGAGACAAGGTCAAAACACCCTATTTTCTTTTGTTATTTCACGCTGTGAAGAATTTGTGGCTAGGATTAATACTCGTGCTGAAGAATTCATGATCCTTTTGTTCGAGACCGGTGTTTTAGGCCATCTTTGAATTTTATTAATTGTAATTAAGTGTGTATTCATTGATCCGACTAATTCAGATTTGATTTAATTTTTTTAACCTTTTGCACAAGTTAACGAGAATGTTTAGTTTAGCCATATTTGTCCTTTTTTTCCCCTTTCTTAAAGGAACTTTTTGATCGGAATATATGTATAATTGTTAGTTTTAGCCGCGTCTCTGTACGTATTAGGTAAGGAAATGAAGAATTATACGTATTGCTCAAAGAAGAAAATTTGTTATTTTTCTCTTCCTAATATTTCTTCTTGTTGTATTTCATAGACGAAGAAAATTTGTTATTTTCTCTATTAATTAATAGTCAAAATTGAATAGGAGAAGAGAAACTGGATAGTAGTGGTATGGAAGTTTATTTTGAGCAGGTAGAATCCGGTTGTGGTTTTTGACCAACAATACTATTCTGTAGTGATTGAAAATTCTTCTTAAGAAAGAACTGTGAACCGTGGTTTTAATTTGGTACATATTTTAAAAAAAAATAATGAAGATTTTTTAATTTTTTAATTTTAAATAAAAGATTTATAGAATATACTAAAATGATTTTAAATTTAATTTTTTTAAATTCATTGAAAAAAAGTAGGAGAAACAAATTATATCAGGAGTAAATGAGTTTTTAGTACTCACTCCTTCCCATTTTGTATAAGTTAAAGAAAGAAGAAAAACTTAATTGAGATGTGTCACTTTTTTTAAAAGACAATAAAAAAGAAAAATAAATAATATAAGTCTAAACAGTAGAGTAACACCAATAATTGTAGACGTTAGTTACAACATACCGGGAAGGTCGGTCCATTGAATGGACGGAAATTAAAATAGTCACATAATTTGGATAATCCTAAATTATATGCAGAATGAACTTTATGACCTGTTGTTATTGCAAAAACAATTACTATTAAAAACATAATACAACTGTTTAGATCTAAACTGTTTTCTTCTGTTCAATGTACTTTTAAGTTGTAACTAGGTTGTGGGGCCACAAGAAGACGTGCGTTTTTTAAATAACAACTACTCCTTTAATTTTTGGTTTTTATCCTTTGTAATTATGTTTTGGGTCCCTTATGTTTTTGATAATTGCTTTAATTGTAATTAAAGATAAAGAAAATTATTATTTTATTTATAAGTGATTTTCAATGATTTATTTTGTTAAATTATAATAACTAAAATGATAATCAAATCGATAACGTTCAATAATCAATAAACCAATAACTGATAAACTAATATTTTAATAGTTCTATAACGGTTTAACATGTCTACAAACCGATAATCAATAAGACAAATTGGTAAACTTCAAAGTCGGACCGAATCGAACAATAAGCAACCCTAACAAAATGATTAAATAAATAATAAAAAAGGAATATTAAAAAAAAAAAAAAAAAAAAAAGTCAGTGCCCTTTTTTTGGGGAGGGGGGAGACTCGTGTCAGAATGAGTCTTATATATAAAATTTAACACTGTCAATAGTTCCATCTAAATATTGTCCTTTTGATTTCATACTCAATTTTGTTGTCTTTTAGAAAAGTTTACTAAAATGTTTTGGCTTTAACTCCGGACTCCAATAAACACATATAACATATTCATACTACCATTTATTATTTATAAATAAAAAGTTTCTTTCATTTTTCAAACAAATATTCTATATTTCCTACGATATTTATATTCAAAATGTTTTCCTCAACTTGATATGCTATCAACACATACTTGCATTTCTTTTCTTCAATTTTTAGTTGCATCGTCATAATAGGATAACAAACGGACGGGTATATAAAGCTACGTGGGACAGTATGGATATGGGTTGAATTAATGTTTTAGAAAAAATGATTGGGTCACCATGTGTTTGGCCATAATATTTGGAAAACATATTTCATTTTTTTAATAAAATATGATTTATACTCGTAAGTTTTAAACACTATCAAAACTAATTATAGGTTTGTATTACATAACACATAACTTTGTTACCCTGAGCCGATTGCTCATCATTTTCATCAACAACTATATCATCACTTTCATATTCACTTAATATTTCATCACTACTTTTATATTCATGTAAAAAAATATGTAAAACAACGCAAACAACTACTATAGAGAGTGTTTTTGTAATAGATAAAAGTTTGGTGTAGAATTTAAATTATTAAAAGTTTTCAAATAATGAGATTTGGCCCAAATACTAGTTTTATCTAGTATTTGAAAATTTGGCTTAGTTACCAAAAATATTTATCAAATAATGATAAATTATATGAACAAACACTATTTACATAATTGAGGAATAATTTTGACCATTTTCTATTTTTAAATTAAGAGTCACCACCACCGAAGCATGTCTATGACATAACTTTTTATCATCTTTTTTGAATTTTTAATTTTATTTGTAACACAGTTGCGCATTCAAATCAAATTAATGCACTTAATTAGCTGAATAATACGAGAATCCAAAAGTGAAATAACACAATAACTTAAGCATTAAAATTGCTGTTTTCCCTTAATATCATGTATGTTGTAGTTTCTTAAAAAAAACAGCTTATTACGCCTTTCATTTATTTTTAATTGTCATAATTTTCTTTTTTAAAGTTAAAATATAAGAACATTCATTAATATTTTACGATATATTTTTTCATCATATTGATATGTAAGAAATTGCAATTTATAGTGTTTTTCGTATAGTTTTTGAATATCTAATTTTATTTTTTAAATATCGAATTAATGTAATCTAATTTATCTTTGAAAATTAGTCAAATTAACTTTTGAAAAGCACAACATGACAATTAAAAATTGACGGAGAATACATCCTAATGGTATACTGACGAACTTGATTAATTAAATAGAATATTTTAATAGAATTAATGGTATACTGACGTATTTTTTCAAAGTTAATTACAATTACTATGTTTGTCGTATGTTTTTCTCATCGCTCAAGTAATTCTAGGATTGACTAATTATCTTTACATTTAAACACCACAATTAATGATCCAATAACAATTAATATATTTCTCTCTCATTAACCCTCCCCCAAAACTATATATTATGCCAATCGTATCTCTCCCCTCCCACCCTCCCCAAGAACGAAAGGTTTCCTGCTAGTTTGGTGGAATTTTTGTCGGAGACGATAATTTCATGATTGCGAGGAAACGAGCAACGAAGTTGGCACTGGTCTCTGATGAAGAGGAGAGAGATACGAAAGGTATTAGTTGTAGATGTATCTAACAAAATATACACATGTATCTAGTTAAGAGATCATGCATCTGAGTTAAGATTATATGTATCTTGAGAAAAAAATGCAGATGCAAAAAAATGGAAAGAGTTTTTATTTTTTTGGATTAATGATAGGGCACACGTTTTAGTTACATTCCATAGTTAGATACACAAAATTGAATGTATATGCTTACCATGTATCCGAGATACTTATTTTTGGATATAACGTATGAAGTTAATACTTTATACATCAAATATAATTAATACTAGATCATATAAATAGATACACAAAATTGAATGTATCTGCTTACCATGTATCCGAGATACTTATTTTTGGATATAACGTATGAAGTTAATACTTTATACATCAAATTAATACTAGATCATATAAATAGATACATGAAATTAATAATATATCATATAAATAGATAAATAAAATTAACACTAGATACCATATACTCATGTATCTAAGTATTTAGTTTGTTGGATACACCATATATTTATAATAGATACTTCAAATTAATGAATTTATTATTTTAATAGTATAAAATGAAATTAATCAAACTACGTAACCAAGATATACTTAATAATATTAATGAATTTATTATTTCAAAGTGTAATAAAATGAAATTAATTAACCATAGATACATTCCTTACTTTCCGCCTTATATTAAGAGATTTGATTAATATTTATAGCTTTAATTGTGCATGTGAATTAATTAAACATGTTTCTCGATTTTTTAAGCTGTCGGATACATGTATCTGGTGAGTAATGATACATATATTCAGAGGACGAAATACGTCACATAAAGTAATATTCGAAACAATCACGAATCCTAGTAATTAAAACCTAATCTAGTGAAATTTATGAAGTTTACCCTAAAAAATTATACATGTATACATGGTGTTAAAATATACTTAAAAAGAACCATAAAAAAATATGATGCAACGGATAAAATGTTCCTCTCTTACTAAGAGGTTTCAATTTTAAGTTTGGAGTCCTTGATAAAGAACATCACCCCAAATAGGCTCAATGCGGTGCAAATTCAAATTTATTGAATTTGAGTATGCATATTAAATATCATATAGAAAATCAAAAGAGAAAGTAGTAAGAAGACAAATTATTGTGATTGAAGAAGTGTAGGACAGAAATAGTGACGGATCCAGAATTTCTACTAAAGGGGTTTAATACATGAAGAAGCAAACATGCAAAATTGTAGGGCGGAGAAGAGAAAGATTTACCTTAATCCGCTAAATTTAACTAAACTTATCGTGCCCTGTTTAGCGTCTCTTTTTACTTTTATTCTGCTTCATAGAGCCTTTCTTAAAAAAATTGTGCTTTTAAAAAAAAATATTTTGTAGTATTCTATTTTATTTTGAATTTTTTCAAATTCTGAATTAGTGCCCATTCAATCATTTATTACTTTAAAAATCACCAAAAATCTTTAAAATAGTGTAAGAATTAAATTACTATAATGTACATTCAAAAGATAAACAAATGACATCGTCGTTTTATTTAGTTTAATTTAATTACTAGGGTAGTCATTAAAAAAGAGATAATAATGGTAAAATTAGTTTAATTTTCATCTCTTTAGTATATAATTGGAAAGAAAGAAAGAAATTTCATGAAATCGAAAAAAGAAAATTTAATTAAATAGATATTTGTTAAAATGATATTCATGATTTTTAATTCGATAAAATTTAATGTTTCTTATTTACTTAAAATATTTTTTTAATCATATTTTCAAATTTAATAATAATTCATCATTTTTTTTCAAAAAAAACATTCTTCAATTTAATACATAAAAAAAGTTATGTAGAAAAAAATGAACAAAAAAATAAGAAGAATAAAAGATTTGTTATAAAATCAAGTTCAGAATAATATAATTATAAAGAGAAGAAGACAAGAAATGTAGATATAAGAGAGAACTTTTCTTCTTATTCAAGTGTGTTCTCCAAATAGTGAATGATATCTCTATTTATATTGTTGAGATATTATACCCAAGGTCACCTTGTTTAAAGCCAAACTAGTAGATGCATAGTTATCCACCAAGGTTCATATCACCTTGGAATTATACATACATGAAGAAGCAAACATGCAAAATTATAGGGTGGAGAAGAGAAAGATTAACCTTAACTCGCTAAATTTAACTAGACTTGTCTTGCCCTGTTTAGCGTCTCTTTTTACTTTTATTCTGCTCCATAGAGCCTTTCTTAAAAAAATTGTGCTTTTAAAAATTAATAAATTGTAGTATTCTATTTTATTTTGAATTTTTTCAAATTCTGAATTTGTGGCCATTCAATCATTTATTACTTTAAAATCACCAAAAATCTTTAAAATAGTGTAAGAATTAAATTACTAATATTATAATGTACATTCAAAAGGTAAACAAATGACATCGTCGTTTTTTTAGTTTAATTTAATTACTAGGCTAGTCATTAAAAAAGAGATAATAATGGTAATTTTAGTTTAATTTTCATCTCTTTAGTATATAATTGGAAAGTAAGAAAGAAATTTCATGAAATCAAAGAAAGAAAATTTAATTAAATAGATATTTGTTAAAATGATATTCATGATTTTTAATTCGATAAAATTTAATGTTTCTTATTTACTTAAAATATTTTTTTAATCATATTTTCAAATTTAATAATAATTCATCAAAAAAAATTTCAAAAAAACATTCTTCAATTTAATACATAAAAAAAGTTATGTAGAAAAAAATGAACAAAAAATAAGAAGAATAAAAGATTTGTTATAAAATCAAGCTCAGAATAATATAATTATAAAGAGAAGAAGACAAGAAATGTAGATATAAGAGAGAACTTTTCTTCTTATTCAAGTGTGTTCTCCAAATAGTGAATGATATCTCTATTTATAGTGTTGAGATATTATACCCAAGGTCACCTTGTTAAAAGCCAAACTAGTAGATGCATAGTTATCCACCAAGGTTCATATCACCTTGGAATTATACATACATGAATTCATCAATTAATTCTTGAAGTAATCAAATTGACAATCCACAATTCAATGAATTTATAACACTCCCAACCTTTATATATGTTCCAAATAATTTTAGGGAATACAATCACAACCTTAGCTGGTACAATGATAATTTTATTATGAGAATAAGCAACACAAGAGAATTCTTGAAGAATAATTTATTTCTTCAGTATATAACTATGTGAATTCTCAATTATTTTTGCATCATATTTTAATCGGAACGACCAACCGATCATGCCAACTGAACTTATTCCAGTACACTTATAGCTTACTTTTGTATGTGATTTGATCAACATGTCCATGTTTGTGTGCAGCAAACAAAAGGAAAAAACGGGTAATCTTTTACATAAATATTTATAACCCGCTTCGGTTGTAGTAATCTAAAGATATTAAATCTTTTTATAATTTATAGTCTCAATATTTCTTTTCAATTCATCCGAAACTTAAAAAGTTTCTTTTGAGACTTACTACAGCCCAATACTATTCCTTTGGTAATAACACAATTCGTTAGAGCTTGCAATTAATTTAATGTACTATCACATATTCCATGACACCATTCATATGGTGAGCATCTCATTCAAGGAGAAAATTATATTATTATTGTCATGATCAAAATTATTACGAGCAAGTCATGTTTCTTGCTTTACTTTTGTTGTACCATAGGTACACAACCAATGAAAAATTTGTATGACACAATAATATTATTTTGGTCATGGACACAACCTTTATAGGCAAGAATTATTCTTTTCTTTTGCCCTTTCGGTAGTTCACAGTAAGCACACCATAGTATTTATGACGTATAAACGTACACGACCATTGACCATTCCTACCAAATAAAATTTATTTATTTCTCTCAAACCTTTCATAGAGGTGAGTTGCAACATATTTTCAATCATACATGAATATGTTCTTATTTATATTTTGACCCATTCACTTTCAAGAATTGGCAAACATTCACAATGCTTATTACAAGTTACAGTCTCTTTAAGGAATTGACTAATCATTTGTATGTGCTTTATAAATTTGCATTGTAAGTTCATTGTCATGCACTTAAATTTTATCATTTTTTGCATGACACACCTCAACATCACTTTGAAAGGACAAGTGTACCACAACTTTATATTCCTTTCTTTTGATGGAGGAGTTACAAATTTATCATATTATTAAATCGCACAACAATCTCGTGTCCAGTGACTTTTTATACCTTTTGATGATAAAAATTACCTTCACATTTGGAGAACTCACAGTGTTCTTAATTTAACCATAATGATGACTATTATAATATTTTTTTTTCATATCCATATTCATTTGTACAACCACAATAATCACTGTCATCTTTCATACTTATCATGTACTGCTACCACATTCATATAAGAGAATGAAACAAACCAACTGGGCGAAATTCATGACTTCTCATAAAAAATACAATTAGTTTGTCATAGTCATCATTAAATCATCATTATGGTGCATTAGAACTTAAATCCAACGTCTTATCCATATAAAGTCATCTTAGATCATAAATCGGTGGGACATGAACCCAACGTATTATCATCATGGTGCATCACAATTCAAATTGATTTCTTACCCTCACGGTGTGATAGAACTTGAATCTACCGTCTTACCCTCAAACATTTTTCATCATGGTGCATCTAGACTTTAGCCTGATGTCTTGTCCTTTTGGTGCGAAGGAACTTGAATCTATAACCCTCAATCAATCATATAGTAGGTCAAGTGCAATGGACTCATCTCAAAGCCTCTTTGCTCTCAACAAATATCAATTGAATCTTTATTTTCATTTATATAATTTCCCGCACCACCTCAACGATATAATTAGTGCAACTAAATTTGGAATTATAAATCTTTAAAAAGAGAATTTATTTATTTAAATATATGTACAGAAAAAATTAGTCAAATCATCTCACTTATTCGGAGGAACCGATTCTTCATATTACTACTTCTCCAATACTTAGTACAACCGACAAATCATAATTAAATGTAAGCAATACTTTCTAAAGATTAGTTGATTTAATCAACTCCAATTCCTGCATTTTCTACTGATATGGGAAAGAAACGTAAACATTTTTGGATTCTTTTCTTCTTTGATTAGCACTTGACAGAAGAAAAAAAGGAAACGGATGTTAATTCAAATTAAACTTCCTTCATATTAGAAAGTTCGAATCAGCTTAAAATTTTGCATTATAAGAAGAGACTTGTCTTTTTACTCATACGTACATATTCTTGTTGAGATTTATTATTATTATTATTACGGAAAAGGGACAAAAATACCCCTGAACAATTAGAAATGGATCAAATATATCCTTCGTTTGATTTTTGGGTCAAAAATACCCTTATCGTTAATGTATTGGCTCACTTTTACCCCTCAAAACTAACAGATGCCACGTCACCTTAAAAATCACATAAAACAATATTTTTTTTGATGACTTTGAAATTCAAATGGACAAAAAGACCTAATGAGTAAATTGTAGTGAAACAGTCATGGATCCACAAAAGAAATCACCGAATGCAGATATGCAAATCCAACCGAAAGTAATCTACAACATCGATGTTGCCATTGTTGTTCTCCTACCCAAAGATGATGTAGACACCACTCATAGAACTCAACGAAATTTATTAAAAAAACATTAAGAATTAGAATTTTAACTCAATCGGTTGCCTTCTCATCAATTATTGTGAAGAATTGAAACTACAGAAAATAATACAATGAATAAAATTGTGCAAGGATTTGAACTTATGGAGTAATTATCCCCAGTCAACAATATTGAAAACTCTGTTGTTTTCTTTTCCCTCATCAAAATTCTGAGGCTTTTTTTCCTTTACCTGCTGCCACAATGAGAGTTAAAAATTTGAAATTAAAAAAAATAATGATAAAATTATTGTGTATAAGGAAGACAATTAATTTATCTTCAAGGAATAATATAATTTTTAAAATAATTGAAGAAGGAGAAGATAAGAAATAAATTCAGATTAAAAAAATGAAGAAAAATTTCTTAAACAGCCATTGGTTCATTCTTTTCTTAAGAGAAAGAAAAAGAAGTGAAAGATAGATTTATTTTTATTTTTTATATTCTTTTAAAAAATATTTTTTAGAATATTGAAGACACTCCAAAAAAAATTGTTAAGTAGAAATCCACTTCTAAGTAATGACAGTAAGAAGTGATCATGCTTTTTCCATAGAAATCAAACATTGAATACTGCATTTTGAGGACAAAAGAATAGGCATAATGTTTTTTCCACTAGACATGTATATCACTTCTCTCACCCAAAAATTGAACTTAATGGACAAAAGTAACGGCCAAGTTGAAGAAATGTCAACAGATCTATCATGTAGCTTCAAGAGCTTACAGAAGAATTCGGGTAGGCACACAATTGTTATTCTCCCACCAGATGCCTCGTATTCATCACTAGTCGAGGAAGACAGGTCAAAGGAAAAAAATATTTTTTTAGATTTTTTTGTTCATTTGATGTCACGCCCCGAGCCTACACCCTGGACGGGACTGACACTCGAGAACCATTGCAGGCCCTAAGCGACCCCTTGGCCTGGCTTACTTACTCAGCGGAAGACAATATGTAATAAGAAAGGAATTCAAATGCTAAACACCTTAATTGTCTCAAACTGAACTCATAATGTTTTGAAAATAAACATTTAACTTAGCCAAAATAGCAACTCAAATCAGAACATAACTAATTAACAAAATGATGACGAATGAACTAACATCTGACTGACTATCTATGAAGCCTCTAAAATAACTGGGATGGATGTCAGGACAGGCCCACGACATCCTAATGAACTATCTAATACTGAAAGTACACAAAAGGGATCCTCTGGAATGCAAAGAGGCTCACCAACAGACTCTGAACTGCTCGCTGGATAACGATGCGCAAGATGTTGATCCTAGTTACCTGTGTCTGCATCATAATACGATGCAGGCCAACTGGCATCAGTACATTGAATGTACGAGTATGCGAGTTGGAAGGCTAAACACAACAAAGGCTTGAAAAGAATCTGAAAGGAACTGAAGAACTTACCTGGCTCAACTCAACTCAACATAACTGAACTCATTTCAATATAAAGCAATTTAAAACAAGTGCAATATAAAGAAAAGTTGTTTAAAATATACTGTCAACTCTGTGTGTATGCAAAGATACCAATAACTCTGAGATGGATGTAGAAATACAAATAAACTGATGTATATAAAAATACAAAGTACTGTTGTGGGAGTTTCTCTAACTGACAACCATCACATAAAAGCTATTGTGATGATACATAGTCTATGCGAAAAGGATTCATCTAAAAAGTATGACCTTTTTCTACCTACGATGGATACATGATTTATGGAGACGTGATTTATCTGAACTCAAGCTCGTCCCCATATCGGTGTTCAATACTACTCCCAAAATATACTAGTTCTTTATGTTTTAAAAACATACTTTTTTTTGTGATTTGAGATTAGTGCTCAAAAACTTAGCTCAAAAGCTATCTTGGAAATCAAAGTTTCCCCTCTTGCTTCATTTAGGAAGCGATTACTCTTTTCTAAAAATTAGCCCGAAGGCTCTTTGGAAATCTCAGTTTCCGTTCTTATTTAAATGTGAAAACATTTTAAATCTCTTTGGGAATACTTAGTCCCCATATACTTTTTGAAGAAAAGAACTTCAACTTTACTCTTTACTGAACTC
>JAJONZ010013222.1:0-16726 GCA_029582445.1 Solanum paucissectum | reverse complement strand
CCAAGTGTACCTTTAGTATCTGTTCATCATCAGTAAGAGATCTAGACTCTTGAGTAACTTCCATGTCCCCTATCTGACTCAAAATTTGTTCCTTCCTTTCCTTCCAATTTCCCTTATTCTCTCTGCTCCATTCCTTCAGTTTTGTTTTAAGCAGCCTCAACTTAGTAGCTAGTTTGTAGTCCGGTCTTCCTGACACTTCAAAGGAGCTCCACCATTCATGAACTTTACTTTTGAAACCCTCTACATTAAGCCACCACTTTTCAAACTTGAAATAAGATCTCCTGAAGGCCTTATTCCCACTTGTTAAGACAATTGGATTATGGTCAAACCCCAAGCTAGGCAGAGTACATTGCCTAATTTGCAGGAACATTTCATCCCATGGGAACGAGTATAAAAATCTGTCAATCCTGGAGGCATTCCTATGGTTTGCCCCTCCTCTCCAAGTGTATGATCCCCCAAATAAAGGGGGGTCAATCAACTCCAATTCATTGATACAGCTGGACAGATCTGTCATGGCTCTAGAAAGCCTGATACAGTTGGTTTTCTCGGAAGGAAACCTAGTAGTATTGAAATCCCCACATACTACCCAGGGCCCTTCACACAGACTCCTCATAGCTCCTAATTCTTCCCACAATTCCATCCTTTCATTTCTATCACAAGATGCATAGACTGCTGTGAGAAACCAAGTTAGTTCTTGATTAACTCCACATAATTTACAAGTAATTGATTGGTTCCCATATTCCACCATCTCCCCTTTCCATGATCTGAATTTGGTGGAATCATATATATGATATATAGATGGGAAATGCTATATTAAATTATTAATCATTAAGATGATGTCATGGATGAATTTGTTAGTGTAGGAATTGATTAGATGGTATATAAAACCTAGTCACTAAATCTGAAACGGAAATTTGAAATTATGTTTTAATTTACGAATCAGAAATCCTAAATGTTTGTTTAAACTTGATCAACATGGTTTTTACTTTAAAAATTAAATTAGTTGTTCTTGCAGTTTAACGTGTTTTCTCCTTGATGACACTGTATAGAATGGCTTGGGTGTTATCTTCTTTTCTACTAAGTCTTGATGAACAGTTTGAGACTTTGAGGTCACAAGCCCTTCACTTGGGTGTTCTATATCATTGTTTTTTTGTGGGTTGGGGGGGGAGGGGAGCAGTGAGCAGTGGTTTTATAGGCCAGGTTTTTGTTTTTGATTGATATAGTACCTAGCCTATTAATAAAGCTCAGCTCCTATGTATGAACAAGGATTGATTTTACTTCTCCACCTAGCTACTCTAGGTTAACTAACTACCTTGGCCTCTCTTAAATGCCTTTCCCCAAACTACCTTCATGATCCCACAAAATTTTCAAGAATAAAATTGTATTTGACTTTTTAACCATTATCTAAATTTAGTCAAAAGTATTCTTTGAATCCCGTTTCAATTTGTTTGTCTTAGAGACCATTTGGATTGGCTTAAAAAAAGTTGCTTTTAAGTCAAAAATAAAAAGTCAAACTTAAATGAATTTCAAGTCAAAATAAAAAGTAGGGGGAGACCTACTTTTGGTTTTTGACTTATTTTAAGTCATTTTAAACTTATTTTAAGTCATTTTTTACCTTGTCAAACACTTCCTAACTTATTTTAAGTCATTTTTGACTTATTTTAAGTTATTTTTTATATGTGTCAAACTCTTCGAGAAGTCAAAAACTGACTTAAAAGTAGGTTTGACCAACTTTTAAGCCAATCCAAACACCCTCTTACTTTGTAGTCATTTCAAAGGAATGTCTCTTTTTTGACAACTCTTTAATTCTAACTTTCCATGGGATATGTTTAAGACCACAAGATTAGAGGACATTTTAGTACATTCTACATATCTTTAGCTTAAGACCACAAGATTCAAAAGTTTTCTTTACTTTTTTAAACTCCGTGGCTGAGCCAAGTCAAAACCAAATAAACAAATCGAAACAAAGGGAGTACTAGTTTGCAAAAATCTTATATTGTAAACTAATAATCATCTTAACAAGAACATGCAAATGCGCCACCACTGCTTGCTGAAGGAAATTATTGCTTAGCTTTGTGGAAACACTTTGTTTTTCTTTTAGATGTTTTTGCCAATTTACGTTTGATGTTTGTCATAGTATTTCTCTCTTCATTGTTATTACGCTGACTAGTTAAGAAGTGACATCATGAGTCCTTTTTGCTAAGCTACTACTTTTGTAACTATTAGGCGTCTCCTTGATGCTAGCAGTGAAACCAATTACTTCACAAAAAAAGAAGAAGGTGACATCATGAGCATTGTGCAAACATCTGAGTTTTGGTTATCTTTGTGCACAGAGCCTCATTCTCTTCGTTATTCTGTTCTGATTTTTCTTGGAGTAATGTTGTGCTGCATACTGACAATGTCTTGTATTGTTTGTCCCTCCATGAATAAAACAACAATTTTTTCTTTACCAACGCCATGCTTCCTACCCGTACACTGAATCCTAAAACAAGGAAGAAAAAGAAATTAGGGAACACAAAGATAAAGGCTGTTAGCTCATTTCATAAACAAGGATTGACCTTTGTATGATTAGCATGGCTTTGGAAAATATACACTTCTTGAAACTGAAATTCGTAATATGTTTGTTTTTTGCCTCTTAAGGGTGGATCAGCTTGAATTGTAGCATAACAGTTCTTTCCTCATTTTCTTCCTACTTAGGACGTAAGCAACAAGCTGGAAGAGCAAAAAGATGAATGTCTATTGCAGTTGAAGGAGAATGAGATGTAAGAGTTCAGTATTTATTTATCATGTTGTAGTAACCCTTTAATGTCATGTTTTTGGTTATATCCTGCAATGATAAATATGAGGCACACCATAAAAAGAATGGTGCAGAATAAAGCATATGGCTCGACATGGATGGGGAATTAGAATAGTATTAGATTGTCTGATAGAAATTATGGATGATTTGATCATAAAGGGATTAGACGGGTTGTAACTAAGGCATTTTGAGAGCATTTAATCAATTTAGATGCCATATTTAATGGATTTGGGGGATGACTTGTAATTCAAAACATAAAATTTAAAAGAAAGCGTTGGAAGTTGGTGGGATTGCCATGTAAGGCAATCATTTAAAGATTGGATGGATTGACGCACATATTTGGAGGGATAGGACAGTCGAGGGAGTGAGGAGGATCTTTGGATTAACCTGATTCGTCTTCCACAACCAAACGTCGACATATCCAAGTCCTGCTTTTTAAGTCTAAGTCAACCGAGAAATCACATTATGAAAGCGGGATATGTCATTTGTGTATACTGTATAGCTCACAAGCCTTTTCCCAAACTAAGAAGCAAGTTTGGAATGGTCGAAACAATGGCATCAAATTAGAATCAATAGATTTCCATAACAGACTACACAATTGAGCATCATCAATCTTCTCCCATTCGCCCCTATCTTTTTAAGTATTATGCTTGGCCTGTGTAACCAAGTGATCCTGAACACCTTGTTCCTAGCACCATAACCAATGTTTTGGGAAGCGAGAAGCAGAAAAAAGTGACACGGGCTTGCTTCACAGAAACGAGAAGTGTGAAGCGAAGCACAAACTTTTTTCAAATAAAGTGGTATTTAGTATAAAAATAAAAAATATTAAATAACTAAATAGAGGTAACATATTTCTAGATTAAAAAGTAAATTGGTAGTCAATACTCCTCATAAGTTATAACATATAAAGCAAATACATAAATCACAAAGGATCAAACTCCTATTCTTCATTGTGACATTGAATAAGAAAATGCAACTTACTACAAGCAAAATAGAAGAGTAACTCAGTAACAGAGTACAATGGTTGAAACATGGAAACAAAGATCCAGGGTACAATGGTTGAAACATGGAGACAAGAATACAAAGTTTTTCCACAGAATCGCCACCTCTCATAATAGGTTCAATACTATGGAACAACTTGATATAGAAGGTAACATTGTGAAAGATCCAGCTATGATCAAGGAGGCTGTCCAAAATTTCTACCTAAATTTATACAAGGAAACTGAACACTGGATGCCTGATCTGAAAATTCAAGAAGTTAATATGCTAACTGGAGAGGAACAAGTATGGTTGCAAAGACCTTTTGAGGAAGAAGAAATCCTAGAAAGTATTAGGATGTGTGCTAAGGAGAAGGCTCCTGGACCGGATTGCTTCCCAATGATTTTCTTCGAGACTTTTTGGGAGGTTTTGAAGAAGGACATAATTAACACTTCTATCACATTTCCACTCCAATCAGAATTTTGAGAAAAGTTTCAATGCAACATTCATTGCTCTAATTCCTAAAAAGGCTGGAGCTTCAGAATTAAAAGATTATAGGCCAATCAGTCTGATAGGAGGGGTCTACAAAATCGTTGCTAGATTACTGGCAGAAAGACTTAAAAGGGTGGTGAGCAAATTGGTCAATAAAAATCAGATGGCTTTCATAAAAGGGAGACAGATCATGGATGCTGCATTGATAGCTAGTGAGTGCATAGATTCAAGGATGAAAGGTGGAGTTGCGGGTTTATTATGCAAGTTAGACATCTAGAAAGCATATGACCATGTAAATTGGACATTTTTATTGAATGTTTTGAGACAAATGGGCTTTGGCAATAAGTGGCTAAAATGGATAGAAGTGTGCATTAAAACAGTCAGGTTCTCAATACTAGTAAATAGTGAACCTGTTGGCATCTTTGCATCAGAAAGGGGGCTGCGACAAGGTAATCCACTGCCACCTTTTCTTTTTATTCTAGCAATGGAAGGTTTTGACAGTATGATGAGAATAGCTACACAAAACAGGTGGATCAAGGGTTTCCAAATAGGAGACAGAATAGGGAATGGAACGGAGATTAGCCATTTGCTATACGCAGATGATACTACCATCCTTTGTGAGCCAGAAGCCGAACAGCTGAACTACATCAAATTGATTCTGATCTTATTTGAAGCAGTATCCGGGGTAAGGGTTAATTGGGGGAAAAGCAGCTTGATTGCAGTCAAGAAGGTGCCTCAGATTCAAGGATTGGCAAGCATTCTAGGGTGTAAAGTAGAGAAATTGCCGACAACATACTTGGAAATGCCACTAGGGAGCAAACATAAAGCTTTGGTGATATGGGATGGAATTCTGGAAAAAGCAGAAAAAAATTTATCAAGATGGAAGGCTCAATATCTATCCTTGGGGGGTAGAGTGATCTTGATAAACTCTGTTTTAGATTCACTGCCTACTTATGTTATTTCGTTATTTTCAATTCCTCCAATAGTTATCAAAAAGCTGGACAGACTGAGAAGAACCTTCCTCTGGAAAAAAGGCAAAGAGGGAGAAGGCAAGTGTTACGATTTAGTGAAATGGAACACTGTGATGCTAAGCAAAGAAAGAGGAGGATTGGGTATTAGAAATTTGAGAATCCAAAACAAGAGCCTTTTGATGAAGTGGTTGTGGAGATATACTAGTGAGGAAGGAACCCTATGGAAAGAGGTGATTGTGGCAAAGTATGGGGAATTGAACCCATGGTGTACAGAGATAGTGTCAGAACCCTATGGATGGGGAGTATGGAGGACAATCAGAGCTTTATGGAACTCTATGGAAGAAAATGTGTTTCTCAAAGTTGGAAATGGCAACAAGATCAAGTTTTGGAGAGATGGATGGATTGATCAAATTCCTCTAAGTGAGTCATTCCCAGATCTTTTCTCAATCTGCAACAATCCTGAAGCCAGAGTATGTGAATGCTGGACAACTCAAGGCTGGGACCTATCTTTCAGAAGGCTATTGAATGATTGGGAAGTAGATAGAGTGGCTTCTTTCCTGGGAAAATTGGGGGGAACCAATCTAGTAACAAATGCACCAGATAGAGTTATTTGGAAGCACAACAAGGATGGCAAATTCACAGTAAACAGTGCTTACAAGAAAGGCATACAAGTTGGGGTTAGAGGCTACCATCATCACTGGAAGAGTATTTGGAGAGGACTGATCCCCACCAAAGTGAAATGCTTCACTTGGTTAGTCATCAAAAGAGCCTGCTTAACTCAAGAAGTGCTGCAGAAGAAAGGAAAGCAACTAGTCCCTAGGTGTTTCCTATGCAATTTGACTGGGGAAACAAATAAACACCTATTTTTATATTGCAAATTCACTACACAGATCTGGGAGATGTTCCTCAACATCACATGCTGTAGCTGGACTATGCCAGAACACACCTCTGATCTTTTTAAATGTTGGATTAGAAGGGGGGGGGTAGCAAGACTCAAAAGAAGTGGTGGAAGCTAATACCATCATGCATATGGTGGTCAGTGTGGAAGGAAAGAAATGGGATTTTGAAGATAGATCTAATTCCATTCACAAAGTAAAATGGAATTGTTTGGTATCTTTACTTTTTTGGTGTAAACAACTTTGTATAGAAGATGTAGATCAAATAATAGAATTAATAGGGAGCTTGTAATTTTGGTTAGGTCTGTAAATTTTTGAAGGTGGCTAGCATGTCCTTAATGCTGAAGAATACAACTTTACCAATGTTAAAAAAAAGAGTATAAGATTAAAATAAAAAAGAACCAAGAAAAAGAGATGCAAAAAAGAAGAAAAAAAGGGAGAAAAGTCTCTAATCCATGTTATCACTAGAATCAGGTTACACATTTAGGAGTGTTAGAGATATATCACCTGTTCTTCATCAGCTGTGTATGATCGATTGGGTTTGTACTGATCCGGCGTGATTCCACCTGTTGCCTTAATGCTTTGGATTTTATGGTCAGATTCTTTTGCAAATAGAAATGCTAGAAATGCTTTTGTTCATGACCCGTACCCTCTCCTGTATCCAGAAGATCTATTATCTCCTTCAAAGTCAAGTCTCCCTCTGATATCTAATTTCAGACTTCTTGGTTAATTAAGTTTTTCCTTTAATACATCTAGTTTCTATTCTATTGGTCTATCCAATATTCTGAAAGAATCTAGAAGTAAAACTATAGAATTCAGAAATAGATTCTTGAGTCTATCTTATGTTCTTGATCTTTGTCAAATAAAATTCCACTAGTTAAATCACGGTATTGCTTGCTTGTATTTGTTTCTTGTCTAGTGCTTTTTATGTTGACTTCACATTCATTTATTTAGATTTTTTGTTGTTCTAGTGTTAGTTTAATATACCTTACATTGTAGTGGCTTATAGATTATAGTGGTGAATGATGGTAAAGTAAGGTCATGTTCTCGGGTCGGGTTGGGGCGAAGGTCAAGGGTGGCGAGGGAGCCGCTAGGCATAGAGTTGGGTCTTGGAACATTGGGACTTTGATGGGGAAGTCTACAGAGTAAGTGATGATTTTGAAGAAGGGAAGATCAATATAACTTGGGTCTAGGAGACCAAAGGGGTGGGAACCTAAGGTTAGAGATATATACGGGTTTAAATTGTGGTATTCAGGAGGCTCGTGAAATAGGAATGGAGTAGGCATTTTTGTAGATTGAGAACTCAGGGAGCTAGTGGTAGAGGTTAGGAGGGTGAATGGCAGGATGATGATGATTAAGCTAGTCATTTGAGACCTTGAACATTATTAGTACTACGCAACTCAAGCGGGCTGGATGAGGAAGTTAAGTAGCGATTTTGGGAGATTTTGGACCATGTAGTGATTGGTATCCCTCACTTCGAGAAGCTGTTCATTGGAGGAGATTTCAATGGTCACATTGGGACAACTTCAAACCTTCTTTGTATTGTTTTACTTGAGCCAGGGGTCTTTCGAAACAACCTTTGTGCCTTCACAAGGTAGGGATAGGGTTTGCGTACTCTTAACTCTCCCCAGATCACACTTGTGTGATTACGCTGGGTATGTTGTTGCTATTTTTCTACTTTCAGATCTATCTGATCTCGAAAGTAGGGTTAACTTTCTACTTTCTGCCTTCACAGGGTAGGGATAGGGTTTGTGTACACTTAACTCTCCCCAGATCACACTTGTTTGATTACGCTGGGTATGTTATTGTTGTTCCCAGTATTAGATACTTCACTTTTTTTTTTTGGATGAATCGACATCAGATACTTTACTAGCTATGAGAGGACATAGAAGTTCAAATGTATGTGTTATTGAAGGACACGAGTGTTGTACCCAACATGGATACTAACACAGATATCCTCTCAAAAGTGATCATAGATGATGAGAAAAGGAAAAACATACTTTTATTAATAATTGAAGTTATGTGATATGAGATATCAACAAAAGAGTATCTATGCATGCTTAGTTCAGCGTTTCTCCTTACAAAAGATACATTATCTGAACACGTTTCTCCTTATAAAAGAAAAACATCATGTGATTCTTTTGTCCTATAACAGTCTCTGCAGTAGAGCAACTACAAGTAATGGCTTCCAAACGTCACTATAAAGAGGCAGCTGCACAGCTTGAGGTATTTGGCGGTTGCTTTTCTACAGTATAAACTTTTCATTATTTAACCTTCACCATCACATGACAACTTGCTACTACAATTGTTTCTTGTACAAGAATGCATGTTGTGCACTAGGACCTAGGTTTAGTTATAATTGAAACTTCTGTTGTTGCAAGATGCTTGCTGAACCAGAGTTGCTGGATTCTATAGGAGAAGGTCTGAGTTGACCCATTGTTCTTAAAATATTGGTGTATTAAAGGAGGTTTTTGTGTCATTTTATTATTTTTTGGCTCACGGATTTACTATTTAAGTGGTCAATGCCATATATTAATGTATGATTATAGGCTTCACTTAACCTAAGTAAGACTTCATCTGGGTGCTACTGATTTAAAAGTATACGTTACTACTCTTGGACTTTATTTTTGCTCCGTAATAAGTTACAACTCTAATACTCTGTAATTGTCTCTAGAAATATAATGATATGGTAATATATATTTCTAAAAACATGTTTTTCTTGAGAAGAATGACTTCTGTACTTGACTTATTTCAATTGAAACTGCACTTGTTTTTCTGAGTCTCCCCTTTCTCTTCCCTCTTTTCTTGAGGTGAATTTAAGTTGTCTGTGTGCAGCAGGTTTCTTGAATACTAATTTATTAAGAAGTGTAAGTTATATTTCTAAAAATATGTTTTTCTTCAGAAGAATTACTTCTATACTCGACTTATTTCAATTGAAACTGCACTTGTTCTTGTGAGTATCCGCTTTCTCTTTCTTGAGGTGAATTTAAGTTGTCTGTGTGCAGTAGGTTTCTTGAATACTAATTTATTAAGAAATGTGGGTTATCTCTCTTAGATATGCATATCTCGTTGTAATTTGTATTGGCTGAAACAACTGTATAAAGTGAAGTTATACATATTACCAAAGGCCTTCAGCAACCAACGAACACACTTTATTCCATGATATTCTAATGCTGTCGCTCTCACAAATAGGATGGATATGCTTCTAATTCCTATCTTGTGATGTTTCAGGCTGTAAACCAGCTCTGTAGTCATTTTGAAGCCTATAGGGATATTCCTAAGATTACAGAACTTAGAGAAAAGTTTAAGAGCATCAAACAAGTCCTCAAGTCACATGTGTTCTCTGACTTCTCCAGGTTGGCTTCAATTAACTTGTCTTCTTATCTGCCATGGTAGCTCAGATGTACCTTTGTCAATTCAAGAATCAACATTCTGTTCATGTGTTCTCTTAAAAGTTGTTGTGATAGGTTCTTCTGAATAAGAGCTCTTAGATATAAGAAAAGACGCGAATATATTTTCTTTAGATTTCAAGCACATTGAAATTGTTTCTAGGTTTTCTATTTAGCCTTCATTATGATTTACTAAAGGCATCTCTTCGCTATGCATGAGTGAGCTACTTCTTATGCCATAGGAATTATAAATAAATGGAAGATCTGAGTTGCCCTGTTGGCATGTGTCTTGCTGGCTTAAGTATACCCATCTCTATCTCTCTCCACCAGAAAGTTACTATAGTTGCCTAAAAATCAATGTCCATTCTAGTGGGTAAATATTTACGTTTACGTGGTATTGTACATCTTTATTGTTTCTTGTTTCCATCATTTTTCTCAACTTCCTTTCATCACTTACAGTTTAGGCACAGGGAAGGAGACAGAAGAAAGTAACCTATTACAACAGTTATCAGACGCCTGCTTAGTTGTTGATGCTCTCGAGCCTTCTGTTAGAGAAGAGCTAGTGAAAAACTTTTGTAATAGAGAACTCACCTCGTACCAGCAGATATTTGAAGGAGCAGGTTTGTCCCACTGACCATATCTTTTGTTACTGCCAAGTCCGATTATTCCATAAGATAGTTGGATGTCTGTGGTTCCTAACTGCCTATCACATTTGCAACTACAGAACTAGCTAAGTTGGACAAAACTGAAAGAAGATATGCTTGGATCAAGCGTCGGCTAAGAACAAATGAGGAAATTTGGAAAATTTTCCCTCGTTCATGGCACGTCGATTATTTGCTTTGCATTCAGTTCTGCAAGTTGACAAGGTTGGATATTTTGATTTCTTTTCACCTTTTTCTTTCGGCTGCCTGAAGAAAGCATGATTACTTCGATGAATCTAAGCAGTAGTGGGGCATTACCATGTTGAAACAAATTCTGTTGGGATTCCTCCTAGCATGTAGCATCTTATATACCTGAAAAGCTCACGTGATCCTGGAAATTTCTTCTCAAATTGCATTGACTCCTCTGCCTTCCAAAGGAATTTCCAATGGTATCTCAAGGTCATTACTAGTGAAATCGCAGTCTCAAATATTGATTCCAAGAGGAGACTAACTTGCTCTGCTCTATCTGACAATGCCCTTTCTCGTCAGTGAATAATGTTTAACTGCAGTAACTTTTCTTTAAAATTTTTTTATTTGCTCATTCTTCTTTAATAACTAATAAGATGTTTTCTTTGCTTTCCTCCTACTGTTTCGACCTCTCTTTTGGCTCACTATCTTATTTTCATTCTAGGTCTCAACTTGTGGAAATCCTTGTTAGTATGAAAGAAAAGCCAGATGTAGCAACCTTGTTGACAGTAAGTTTCTTTCAACTGTTGGCTTAATCATTTTGAACTTTTCTCTTCTCATGACAGTGAGGATGAAATTTAACTGTGGCCTGTTTTTTTTTTATAGCAAAATCCTCAAATTCTTCTTAGAAAATAAATAAATAAGAAATTATTTTCCTAATTTTTAAAACTAAGCTTGTATATGAAAAGTGTGTATATAAAGACTCGTGAAATATTATTAAGATGCGTAAATTAATTGTTACATTGAGCTAGGGGTGGCAATTGGGCGGGTTAGAGGTTAAATTTGGGTGGGTTAAAATGGGTCAAGACAATAAACGGGTCAAAACCCAACCCAAATTTGTTTGGGCCAAAATGGGTTGGGTTAAAACGGGTTAGGTAACGGGTTAGTAACGAGTCATAACCCAACCCACCCAAATTTTACTTAGTTTTAATAGTTTTATTTGTAATTTTATAAGCTTTTAGTGCCTGATAATTTTTTTAATTATTAAAACTGTATATAACATATAAAATTAAAAAAAAAAATTAAAAAATATTTTGACAAGATTTCTCAAAAATCAATTTGGGTTACATATCAACCCAATTTTTAATGGGTTGAAATGGGTTGAGCTAACAAATGGGCATCAATAACCAACCCAAACCTAAATGAGTTGGGTCGGGTTGGCGGGTTGGGTTTGATGTTTCCATCCCTACATTGAGCCCTATTTATACACAATACATTATAATCCTTTTCCATGGACGATATTACGCACAATCCTATTCTTACATTCCCCCGGTGCATATAAGTCATATGTACCAAACTTGTAATAGATGTAACTAAAATGAGGACCAGTAAGGGACTTGGTGAAAATATCTGCAAATTGATCATTGAACTTCACAAATTTTATAATAATATCTCTTGGGAGTATCTTTTGTATGACAAAGTAACAGTCAATCTTAATGTGCTTAGTCCTCTAATGAAATACTCAATTTGATGCGATATGAAAAACTGGTTGGTTATCACACACAAGTTCCATTCGACTAGTTTCTCCAAATATTAGTTCTCTGAGCATCTGTTTAATCCAAACTAGCTCAAGTTGCTCCAACCCTCGCTTGATATTCTGCTTCTACATTGGATCGAGCAACCACACTCCATTTCTTGCTCTTTCGGGACACTAAATTACCTCCTACTACAACACCATATCAGGATGTCAAACGTCTATTGGAAGGTAATCTTGCCTAATCAAAGTCTGTATATCCAACCATTTGTTCATCGCCTCGATCCTCGAAGAGTATTCCTTTGCCTGGAGCTGACTTTGTGTATTGTAGAATGCGGGCAACTGCATCCCAATGACTATCACAGGGAGAATCCATAAACTGACTTGCGACACTCACTGGAAAAAATGTCATGTCTAGTTACTGTGAGATAATTTAACTTGCTGATGAGTCACTTATATTTTCTAGGATCATTGAGTGGCTCTCCCTATCCAGGCGGTAGTTTAGCATTCAGATCCATAAGAGTGTCAATGGGTCTACATCCCATCATTCTTGTCTCCTTAAGAATGTCTAAGACATACTTACGCTGTGAAATATCAATACATGATCTAGACTGTGCAACCTCACTACCTAGAAAATACTTCAGTCTGCCAAGGTTTTTAGTCTGGATATGTTGAACAAGATGTTGCTTTAAATTTGTGATACCATCGTGATCATTATTAGTGATAACAATATTGTCAACATAAACCACCAAATATGTTGAATTCCTTTGCCTTCAAAACATCTTGAATTCCTTACCCTTAAGATAGTCCACCATATACAGTCTGGGATCATATTTCATCTATTTTTTAAGCTTTTGTGCATCTTTTGCTCCAACTAGATAGCATGTCTAGTGTATTCAGTGGCATTGTCCAACTCAAAACCAATCATTGCTAGGAATATGTGCCATAGTTGAGTAGTCCCCTACAATGTAAAAACAGATGACTGTTTGTTTCTGCACGTTTTCCACATAAGTGGCGGATAGAGCAAAAGTGTATTCCCCTTCTTTCATGTGTCAAACAGGCCCTCTTGACTACCAGCCAAACTGCCACTTTGCATGGTATTAAAGCCTTCCATCATTTAGATGTCTTCTAAAACTGAGATCCCATCCTTGATTATTCCAGATTTCACTAATTTTGGCCATGTATAAATACGAATGTCCTAATTGTGTATGGATCAAGTTTTATCTCAAAAAAATAAATTGTGTATGAATTAAGTCCGGAGGATCTACAACTGGACATGTTGCAGAGGAATTAGAAAGGGTAAGGTAGTAGAGGCCACATCTTTTGAGGAGCTTAAAAGGCTCACATCTTTTGAGGAGCTTAAAAGGCTCACATCTTTTGACATCAATTTCAAAAGTGATGGGAAAAGAGAGAGGGGGAAAGGGGCCAAGGTTTTACCATGAAAGTAAAACTTGTGTCATGAAATGTAAGGGGACTTAATAGTGGGGATAACAGAAGATTGGTGAAGAGCTTAATTCTCAACTGGAACGCAAACATAGTCTGTCTACATGAATCTAAGCTAGAGGGGGAGTTTAAAGATATGATAAAAGAATTATGGGGTGAAAGATGGGTCAAATATGCTTGTCTTCAAGCTAGTGGCACTAGAGAGGGGATTATGATGTTATGGGATAGCAGATTATGGAGAGGGGAAGTTCTGGAAATTGGCTCTTACATTCTGACATGTAAATTTGAGGCTATGTTGCAGGACTACAAGTGTCATATTACAGGAGTATATGCTCCAAATTGCACATTTGAAAGAGAACATGTATGGGAGGAAATAGGAGCTGTCAGAAGTTTGTTTGAGGGACCATGGGCAGTGTGTGATCACTTCAATGTCACAAGATTTCCATCTGAGAAAATTGCAAGAGGAGAACACCAGCAATGATAGATTTTTCAGATTTCATTGAAGACATGGATCTTTTGGATTTACAACTAGAAGGGGGGAGTTTTACCTGGTTCAAAGGAGACAACAATAATGCTGCTTCTAGAATTGATAGGATTCTGATATCTAAGGAGTGGGATGATAGTTTCTGCAAAATTAAACAGGCTGTGTTGCAGAAATTATGCTCAGATCACAATCCAATTGCACTACAATGTGGAGCCTAGGATCACAACAAATGCTAATTCAAGTTTGATAACTGGTGGTTGAATAATGAGGGTTTTGTGGAAAGAGTCAGAGGGTGGTGGGAGTCTTTTGTCTTCGATGTGAAGCCTAATTACATCATGGGATGTAAATTAAAGGCTTTAAAAGTTAAATTGAAGGAGTGGAGCAACACAAGCTTTGGAAATCTAAGAATGCAGAAAGTCCAAATATTGAGCGAGTTTGCCATTCTAGATACTGTAATGGAGAACGTGATTTTAACAAAATCAAAGGCAGCTTTGAAGGCAACTCTTCTAATGGATTATGAAGAGCACTTAAAAAATGAAGAGTTGGCATGGAGACAAAGATCAAGGGCACTTTGGTTGAAAGAGGGAGACAAAAATACCAATTTTTTCCACAAAGTGGCCAATGCACATAAAAGAAGCAATAACATTGACCAACTGATGATTGAAGATGAACCTGTGATGGATCCAGTGAGAATCAGAGGGGAGATTATTGAGATTATTGAGTTTTATCAGAAGTTATTTTCAGAAAACACAGGTTGGAGACCTTCAATTAACTTGGATCAATTGTCCAATGATCACGGAAGAGGAAAGAGAAGCTCTGCAAGGGGAGTTTGAGGAACAAGAAGTGTTTTCATGTTTGAAGATGTGTGCAATGGACAAATCTCTTGGTCCAGATGGCTTCACAATGGGTTCTACATCAAATGCTTGGATGTAGTAAAAAGGGATATCATGGAAACTTTCAAGAACTTCCACTCTCATGGTGTCTTTGAGAAAAGTTTCAATTCCGCATACGTTGTTTTGACTCCAAAGAAGAATGGAGCCAAGGAACTGAGAGATTCAGGCCAAATCTCAGTCATATGAAATTTAGAACAATATGGTTGAAAAATGTGAAATGAAGTTAGCTAGATGGAAATCACAAATCTCTCCAGGGGTGGCAGGTTGACCTTGATTAATTCTGTTCTTGATTCACTACCAACCTATATGATGTCAGTATTCCCAATTCCCAAAAGTGTAATCACTAGGTTGGATGAAATCAGAAGAAATTTTTTTGGCAAGGAAACAGTGAGAGGAAAGGCTACAACTTGGTTAAATGGGTGATAGTGGGAAAGAAGCATGGAGGTCTCGGAATAAGGAATTTGATGAATCAAAGCAAAGCCCTTATGATGAAATGGTTGTGGAAGTTCAATAATGAAGAGCAGTCCTACTAGAAGATAACTGGATGACCATAGAAGTGAGTACACCATATGGGGTTAGTGTATGGAGATCCATTAGATCTCTGTGGTGGGAGTTTAAGGCTAACACAAAGATCAAAGTGAGGAATGGAGAGAAAACAGAATTTTGGAAAGATGCTTGGCATGAGGCAGCTAGGCTAGAGGTCTTGTATCCTGATATATATTCTCTAGTATCTCACCAACAGAAGACCATAGTAGATCACCGAACTCCTCAAGGGTGGAACTTCATCTTTAGAAGACAATTAAATGATTGGGAGATTCAAAGGGTAGCAGATTTTTTTCAACACCATTGGGCAATTTAATGGACTGGAAGGAGGTCAAGACATTTTGTGGTGGAAAGGCAATCGAAAGGACAGCTTTAAGGTAGGTTGTGCATACAACTGGTTGAACCACACCAGTCAGCCTCAAAAGTCACTGGCCATGGAGAGGAATCTGGAAGTCAAAAATTCCACTCAAAGTGGCATGTTTTGTCTGGTTGTTAGCCAAAGAGGCTGTACTGACTCAAGACAACTTAAAGAAAAGGGGGATACCATTATGTTCTAGATGTTTCTTTTGTGGGGAAACTGCTGAGACAGTTAACCATCTCTTTCTACACTGCAAGATCACAAGCCAACTATGGAGGTTATTCCTTGAGTCTTAAGGGTATGTCATGGACCATGCCTGCCAAAATCACAGAAGCAATCCAGAGTTGGGAGGAAGCAGGAAAGCAATCCAAGAATAGAGACAGATGGAGAATTGTCCCAGCTAGTATATGATGGGCAATATGGAAGGAAAGGAACTCTAGAGCTTTTGATAGTGTTGAGAATAGTATGCAAAAAGCAAACTAAATTGTCTTATGCTACTATGTTTTTGGTGTAATCAATTATACTTGTTAAATTAGGTCTTAGGCCTAACTCACACCCCAAAAGCTAGCTCTAAGGGAGGAGGATTGCCCAAGCCTTATAAGGAGTCCACCCATCTCATTAATCACCGATGTGGGACTTTTGTCATTCTTTAACACCCCACCTCACGCCCAGTGCTTAGCATCTGGTGCATGAGCAATTTTGATTTTGGGGGCCCCAACATCGGGTGAGACGGGCCCTGCTCTGATACCATGTTAGAAATATAAGAGAAGAATATTATTGAATTGTTGTTGTATACATTATTACATTGTGTAGCACCATGCGATCTTTCCGGTGACTACTTTTTCATATCTGGTTTGTGTAGCACTGTGCCATCATTCCAGTGACTACTTTTTCATATATAATTTGTGTAGCACCGTGCCAACCTTCCGGTGACTACCTTTTTTTGCATATCTGATTTGCGTAGCACCGTGAATCTCTCCGGACTACTTTTCATATTTAATTTGTGTAGTACCGTGGATTTTCCCGAACTATTTTCTCATGTCTGAGTTGCATAGCATCATGTGTCTTTTCAGTGACTCCTCAGATTTGATTTGCATAGTTCCATTCGTCTTTCCGGTGAC